>PITA01004459.1:0-123148 GCA_004023965.1 Spilogale gracilis
CGCCTGGGTGGCTCAGTTGGTTAAGCCACTGCCTTCGGCTCAGGTCATGATCCTGGAGACCTGGGATCGAGTCCCACATCGGGCTCCCTGCTCGGCAGGAAGCCTGCTTCTCCCTCTCTCACTCCCCCTGCTTGTGTTCCCTCTCTGGCTGTGTTTCTCTCTGTCAAATAAATAAAATCTTTAAAAAAAAAAAAAAAGAGTTGTACTTTTTGAGTTACAATAACACAAACTAATCGCAGGATATTGAAGGTCTATTTGTCATAAATACCAGATTATTATATACGTGTGTGTGTGTGTGTGTGTGTGTGTGTGTGTGTGTGTGTGTTAGTCTGGTGGAAAGTGACCCTTTTTGTAACTGAAAATCATATAAATTTTAAGATAGTTTTAAAATTAATTTTTTATTGTGCTACAACAATTAAAACAAAATGAGGATTAAGAACTTCTTTTGCTTTTTTGTTTCCTGGCCACAAGTAATACTCTCAAAACAAGCCATTACTCAGAAATTCTATTGTAATATGGGGCCTGACACTCATTGAACTTGTACAAGCAGGGTGACCATTCAGAGGTATTAGAAATAGAGACCATGAACAGAAATATCAGGACTCTGACACAATAGTGATGGACCTTTCATCAGCTCATGAGGTCTTTCAAGGCCAAAACCCCAGCACTATGGAATGACATACTATAGAGCATTTATGTACAATGGGACAATTAAAAAGTCCAGGTTGTCTCTCTCTCTATGCTACCTCACTGGTTGTAGTACTTTGTGCTGAAAAATCCTAGGTTTCTCTTTACCCCTGATTAGTGGCTATGACAGATGTTGGTAAACTGGCAGCATCTGAATGCAAACACAGTTCTTCCACAGGAAGACAGCAGAAGTAAAGAAACAAATTCTTGGTTTTGAGAAGTTAAATGCTATATTAAATTAGAAAAGTGTACTGAAGACCTTCCCCTCCCTCACATTGTTCTCTAAAACTAATAGTTAAGGGCAGGGACTTCTTATGGATAGCACCAAGGCGAAAGACAATCTCTCTCCATAGAGGAGTAAGCAGGCACTTCCCCTGGCAGAACATCTCACCATTAAAGGACAGACTGCCTTTAGATTGCAACTTCCTTGAGGGTTGAGTTTCTTTCCCTATTATTTTCTGAATTGCATCTAAAACACTGAGGACTTTCAAAGAATATTGGTTTGTGACAGACAAAATGGATCACTTACACTGTGCATCAGTACCAAAAACTTTAATGCACTCAAGCAAGGTCATTTCATTGTTACCAAGGAGCCAAAGAAACGAAAACTGTAGAGAGAACCTTTTTGACAGTTGTTCCTTTATGAGTGCTCTACTAACATGGACCAAGACTGAACTATGATTCCAGAAACAACAACAAAAGTATATGATGTGCTCACAACATCTAATACCCTGATAAATTTACTTGGGGTGTATTTTTCTTTATAAGGTCCATTATACTCATTTCTACTTGCTTAGAAAAAAATAAATGACCCAGGGAGGACATTTGGCATCACAACCAAAGACCAATTTTTTTAAGTGGCCATTATATACATATAATGTATAATATATATGATATATTATATATAAAAAATATATATATATAATTGGAATGTATAATACTATTAGTCTTTCTTCTTCCCCCTCAATTTAAATGCTGGTGGAAATATTTATAAAACTGATAACAACTGTAGCATCTAATAGAGACTTCTATTATTCATTGGTATAAACATATTTCCCTTATATAATTAGTGTAGCTTCATTACAAAATCATTTGGAAAACTATCGCCCATAATTCCTCCAGCCTAATACAGCGTCTCTCAGTTCTCTTCTTTCTTCAAGGGATGAATACATTATATAAGAAAACAGTATTTAGCCCTCACTACCCAGACCACCACCAGTCCTCCTTCCAGTAACAGGGCAACATAAAATTTTCTTTGAGGGTACCTGGGTGGCTCAGTGGGTTAAAGCCTCTGCCTTCAGCTCACCTCATGATCCCGGGGTCCTGGGATCGAGGCCCCACATCGGGCTCCCTGCTCAGCAGGGAGCCTGCTTCCTCCTCTCTCTGCCTGTTTCTCTGCCTACTTGTGATCTCTCTTTCTCTCTCTCTGTGTCAAATAAATAAAAATCTTTAGGGGCGCCTGGGTAGCTAGTTGGTTAAGCGACTGCCTTCGGCTCAGGTCATGATCCCGGAGACCCAGGATCGAGTACCATATCGAGCTGCCTGCTCAGCAGGACGCCTGCTTCTCCCTTTCTCACTCCCCCTGCTTGTGTTCCCTCTCTAGCTGTGTTTCTCTCTATCAAATAAATAAAATCATTTAAAAAAAATCTTTACAATTTTTTTTTCTTTGAGATAAACACCAGCTCTGTTTTTAAATGAGACATCTTCATATAACTACCCAATGAGCACAATCATTTCAATAATTCTAACTGAATTTTCTCGATTATAAAGACTGATATTCCTTATCAAAATGGGAAAAGAAATCATTTTATGGCTACACAGAAGAAGAAATTGAACTTCTTTCCCCACACACTTTACTCCCTCATGGACAGAAGGCATACAGTTAACAGTGCTTCTTTGTTAATGTGGTTTTGAAATTCTCCAGTACATTCAAATGGACTCTCTCCAGAAAACCACTGGGAAATATCATCTATACACATTTGTTGCCACTAGTTCTCATACACATCCCTCAGTGCCCCTGGTTAATAATGTGATATTTCCCTAGATAATGAAAGGCATAGAACCATGATCCTTTTAAGCAGAAGGATAGCGTGACAATATAAGTTCTGATCTACCATGAAGGTAGGATGCAGTAGTTTTTCCTCTGCTGCAACTTCAAGTGTGTAGGTGGCTAGAGAGGCCTCTGTTAGTCAGAATCTCAATGCCATCCCCAAACTTTGCCAGGTGATTCTCTGTTGGTGTTGAAACTGTCAGTGTTATTAACAGTCTGAGTGTGGGGGATTCCTTGATCTTTCCTCCCTCCACCAGTGAAAGGAGAACCGAACCTGGGAATAAGAGTACAAGGATCCAGACTCTAACTTCATGGCAGGCCGCCTTCTCTTGCCAAATCTCACCTTCCTATCTGAGCAACGGTGGGGGAATACTAAATGCTCATTTTGTGTGGTTGTCATAGGAATCTGAGACAAGGTAGCCTTAAGTATTGTATAAATTCTTCGAGAATACTGTACACGTCTATTATTGAGAATACAATTATGATTTAGTAATGTTAGCACACTAGGTTAGGGCTATTGTTTTCTTGGCATGTTTAGAACTAGAAAAATCAGAAAATAATTCCTATTGATCTCATAACAAGCACAGAAATATAAAGCTGAAAAACAGCTACTTGTAATTAAGCGGCTCTGTTCTCTCTAATTTTTAGAGTACAATACAATATTGTAACTCTTTACTTTTATTAACTGCCAAAATCAATCTCAGAACCCATTTTCCCAACACCCTGGAATAAACAGGACAGGATTTTTTCCCTTAGACGCACAGATGCAGCTTCATCTACATGCATGCATTTTAGAGGCATTATTTAAGCCATAGTGCATATAATGAACAAACTGTAATCATATCTTTGTCCCAACTCAATTAAAAAATGAACTCATAACTTAGAGCCTTGCAATAAATATCTATTTTCAATTTTAGGCTGATCATTAAATATGGTTCACACTGGGAATCTGTTAAATGAAAGAATGTTAAAATTCACTTATATCACTTAGAGCATATTGATTCTGATGACTATTAATCCACATAAAACAAGTGGTACATCAACAGAGACAACAACATTTCAGGAAAATTCTGCTCAACTCTCATAAATCTCTGGCTATGTTCCCTTTAGTTCCATACATTCCTCCTCTCCTTCTCTCTCTCCCCCCCACCCTGTACCTTTTGTCAGTGGTACCCCTTCCATTCCTCTCAGACATTGGTATTCACTTTCTTTTGCCAACCTCCTACCTACAAAGTCTTACTCTCAGGAAAGAAGTAGAATAAGTTATTCTTATTCAGAAATACTTAGTGATAAGGCTTCAAAAATTATAAGCACCAAGTATAACTGTATTTTAACAGGCAAAGTTTATCAATCTAGTGAAATTATCCTTTACCTAAGAACTCCTCAAAAAAAAAAATACACCTGTTTTGAGATGTTAAGACCCCTGTTATTTTAAACAAATGAGTCATTCATTCTTTAGAACTCTTCTTCTTTATCTGTGAAATAAGACTGAAGCATATGGAATTTTTAATATTTAACCACCCTTTAAACTTTTTTTTTAAAAATGCCAATTTCATATGGTTCAACTCAGTAGATTTGACATTATAAACATAAATACTTTGATAGGCTGGGTGGGTTGCCTCAATGTGTCAAGAAGTTAGCTGTGGAACATTGGCAGTATCGGGGTCTATAGGAACCTGAAGAACACATGAAAATCACTATGCCAGTCAAACTAAATAATGCCAAGGTGGAAACTGGTAAACCACCAGTTTGTGAGTGCTGAACTACATGATTATGGAGATTCCCTCCAGTCCCAACTTTCTGTGATTTTATGAACTGCATTGGCTAAGGAAGAGGAGTTCTTAAAAATATTAATTTCTCGGGGTGCCTGGGTGGCTCAGTTGGTTAAGCAACTGCCTTCGGCTCAGGTCATGATCCCGGAGACCAGGGATTGAACCCCACATCAGGCTCCCTGCTCAGCGGGAAGCCTGCTTCTCCCTCTCTCACTCCCCCTGCTTGTGTTCCCTCTCTGGCTATGTTTCTCTCTGTCAAATAAATAAGTAAATAAAATCTTTAAAAAAAATATTAATTCTTCTCTTCCACAACCACTGAGACATCACTGAGCAGCTATGTTAAGAGGTAATAATCTCAACAAACATTCTGCTATTGCCCCTGTAAAGATAAGCTCTCAAACAAGAATTACCATGATTGGGAAACTAGAAAGGAAGAAAATGACAAGTCAGCATGAATGAAAAAGGAAAGTCAATAAACTACCAAATTTTCACTGTGACAAATACAGACCTTGTGCAATTCTGCTTTAACTTCTCCATTCCAGAAAACAACAAATTTCTCATCAGTGGTCATAAAAAATAAGTGAGGTGACTCTGAAATGCAGCATGTACTATCATGTATGAGGATAAAACACAACAAGCTAATAGGGTGAATTTTAAAAATAGGAAGAAAACAAACCAAAGTCTTCTTCCACTACTGTCATATATACTGTCCAAGAAGAGCTCCACTTCCCCATTCTTAGCATTTGCAGACATCAGACAGAAAATCCAAGCCACACAAAAATGCAAAATCCACCATGTGAGTTTGGTTAGGTTAAATGCATACTCATAAATGGGTTATAGGTTTAAAAAAATCAATTTTACCCACTTGAATCCATTGTGGAAGTCTTAATATTGACCACCTTTACTCAACTGTCTGCCACATACATCTTGTAGCTATTTCAGGGCTTATTTATAAATGATATGTACATAATACCCTGTCATTTTTTTAAAAAGTGATTTAAAAAATCTTTTCTCTTCTCTTTAATGGAGTAATGTCATCTATGAAAATGTGTGTGTGTGTGCATACACACACACACACACATATACATAGTATGTAGATCTTTAAGAGAACATATATTAACTAGAGATAGAACAACTATTGTAAGCAGTACAGAGGAATCTTAAAGGTATATTTCTTAAAACAAAAATGTAATGTATTTCAAATTTTACAAAAGTAAAGAGAAACACATTTCTTCTTTTATCTCCTGAGATTTTGCACATAACTATATTTGGAATCTGATTCCATTTCAAAACCTGCATCAATCTGGTAATTTTAATCTAAGGACTTCACCACTAGAATTATACAACACTGATGAAGTGTGGTAAATTTTTAACATTTTTGCTCATGAAATAGACAAAGGAGATGCTACTTAGGTGCATGGTAATGTTAAAAATAAAAAACAGTTGGTTTCCAATTCTTTGTAAGTATACTCAACATCAAATGTCCAAACAAAATACATTTGTTTGGGTCTTCCTGCTGTTAAGCATAGATGCTTATAAAATATGGATGTCAAGAATCTATATACATTCTGCAGAAATCACTGCAATCTGGTTTAAAACATTCCTGGAAGGTTTATAATAAGATCTAGGATAGTGATTAATTACCACCTTACAGTTTCAAGCACCATGCTTTATGAACAAAAGCATGAATCTCATAAAGAAATAATAGCACTTTACAAAGTAGCCATTTTTATAAGCAAAAGAGTGGACTGATCCAATCAGGGATATGATTATCAGTATGAAATATCTTTGACATAACTAACTTAAAAACATTACAGAACCTTAGTGGTTTACACTCTGTATAAACCCTTACACCTCCTTTGGATCTTCTCACAACTATCTCAAACAGTCATAAAAACAAATGAAATCTTACCACTTGCAACAACATGGATGGATCTACAGGATATAATACTAGTGAAAAAAATTAGAGAAAGACAAATACTATATGATCTCACTCACATGTCTCATTTAAGAAACAAAACAATGAACAAAGAAAAAAAGAGATAATCAAAAAACCCAGATTCTTAAATACAGAGAACAAGCTGGTAGTTGTCAGAGGGAAGGTAGGTGGGGGGAATGGGTGAAATAGGTGAAGAAGATTAAGACTACACTTATGATGAGCACTTAGTAATGAACAGAATGTACACAATTGTTGAACACCTGAAACCAATTTAATGCTCTATGTTAATTATAGTGAAATTAAATAAATAAATAAATATTTTTTAAAGTATGGAATAGTTTAACCATGAGTTATCAGTTAATCATACCATACTCAAAACATATAATATATAAACTGAAAAAGATAATGTTGAAATTTTCAGATTCAGAAAATCGCAGGATAGGAAAACCCACAAGCAGGTGAAAACTCCAGTGTTTACAGAGAACAGGAAGTAATGAGATTGTGAGAAGTAGACTGTGTTGGTTTGTGGCAAAGAGGCCTGTGTGCCATCTCAAGGAACGATAGCTACTTCCCTCTGGTAGGCTTGTCATTTATAAAGGTTAGTATCTTATTGTCAGTTCTAGTTTTTCAAGAAAAGCTGGATATTTAAATCTTGTGAACTCTCCAACTTTTAAGTGTTGGCAACTAGTTCAAAATTATAAAACCCAAACAGGACAGACTAAACCTATCTGTAGACCATGGTCTGCTTCTGGGTCACCCAAGTTAACAAGCTATGTATAAGCTCCTAGTCTAGGCTTTCTGACTTTTATCTCTTATTACCAGATTCCTGTCAGGGTGCTCTTCCTCGGTTCAAACACTCTAACTATGAAGAATTCAGTACTCCTCAAGCCAGAGTCTGTATTTTGGACAGCTCTTCCTTATTTTGCATCAAAATTTACTTGTCATCACTGTTTCAAGAGCCATCCCTCAGCACCAAAGAAATCTCCTTAAACATGGAAATCTTACAAATACTTGAAGATATAACCATACAATATATATTTGGATGAATCAATAAATTTAAACTTTCCAAATATAAAACATGAAAATCTTACAAATACTTGAAGATATAACCGGGTTACACAATATATATTTGGATGAATCAAAAAATTTAAACTTTCCAAATATATTTCTCTCACTAAATATTTAGGGATGTCTTTTTAGACATCAGACCAGTTTTCTTTCATGTAATTTAATAACAAAAATCAAAACAAAAGTCAAAAACAGGAATAACATCAGACCAGGTGTTGGGAAATATGAAGCATATTGTTAAGGGAGATCTTGCCAGTGGCGCAGCAAAAGAGAGAAGAGGAAAAAGACCTTGTCAGAGGGTGACACAATCAATACTCTATGCCTTCTCAATCCTGGACCATGATGAGCTCATTTCTGTACTCAGGTCAGCACATCAGTGCTTATGGACAATGGCCCTATCCATTTCCTCTCATGTATAACTTGAAATACTACATCCCACTCCTTTATCCTCAATCAATTCCCCTCGCATGTATGTTCAATTCAGCATTCCACTTCTGGTTTCCAATCTTCCGTGGGCCTGCAGCTGCCTACCCCACATCCTTTCTCTCTTGCTGATCTCTTCAAACCACTGTTCCTTCCTGCTTTTTCCACAGAAACTTGTTCCTTTCCTTGCTTATCTTTTGAACAGCCTTCCGATAAGTCCCCACCCTTGGCAATTCTCCATTTATTACCATTTCTTAGTTGCCCATCCCCCAAATATTGTTCCACACAAAAGACTGCCAGTGATAATTATTGGAGATGTTTTAGAAAATAGTTGTGTAATACTATTCATTTGCCACCTGTATTTAGCTGTTGAGAAATCCACGTTGAAAATGAACAGCATTGTGCTTTCTTTCTTTTTATTTTTTTCTCAGACATGTGAAAATATGATTTTGTGACAGTTTTGTTAGGAGTGAGAATTTTGCCTTCCTTTCCCCTTCATGCAATGGTCTCCAGTGTCAACACTGCCTATGAAGTGCGTAAAGGCTCTTGAATTACAACAGTCATATCACTTTTTTTTTAACCAAGGGAAGAAGGATAAGATGAAATCTCCTTCAAGTGCTAAAAAGATAGCAGTTTATTTAAAGAAAGTATTTACACTCCTCACTAATTACTTAGGTGTGTCACACTGATACCAGTGCAGAATTTTATATCCTTCAACCATCTTCAATATATCATTACATTAAGTTTATAAAGAAAAGTGAGTTTAAATCAGAAACATGCTTCAGCAATTGGGAATATAATATCTTTCAACTTTCTCACTTTTTTAAACTAGAAATTAAAACAAAACAAAACAACTCTTCCTTAGAGGCAACGAACCTTTATACAACTGGGCATATATTCTCAACATAAATATAGCATGACTGCCCTCATCTGATTGAAGTTTTGTAGCAGAGTAAGTATCCCATTATCCACCTACTTTACCAAGAAGAAAGGAATTTTACTAAAAGAAAAATATAGACTGACCAGTTTAAAGAAAGAACTTTTAGAGTATCTGGGTGGCTCAATCAGTTAAGCATCTGCCTTTGGCTCTGGTCATAATCTTGGGGTCCCAGAATCGAGCCCAAACCCTGTGTCAGGCTTCCAGCTTAGTGGGGAGTCTGCTTCTCCCTCTCACTCTGCCCTTCTACCCCCATTTGTGCTCACTATTTCTCACTTGCTCACTCTCAAATAAATAAAATCTTGAAAGAAAGAAAGAAAGAAAGAAAGAAAGAAAGAAAGAAAGAAAGAAAGAAAGAACTTTTATCCTTCCCAGGTTTAGTAATGGGATATTTTCTTGTCCAGATTCTTTTCTAAATTTTCCATATCCCCAAAGAGGCTAGACAAAGGAGGATGGTAGAGTATAATGAGGGCATACAGAAGAAGGACCTGGAAGGTCCTCAAATGTCTTCTTAGGAAGTGAAAAGCAGCAATTATTCTTTTTAGCAGGTAGAGAAGGACAGGGATTTCCAAGGTAAGGGAACAGAGTATGCGAAGGCTCTCAGCCAGGAAGGAACATGGGTACTAAAAAAATCTAGAAGTCATAGAGTGAGTAGGAGAAAGGTTCAAGCTGGTAGTAGAGGCATACTCCCCATCATTTAGAGCTTGAGACTATGTTAAGAATTTTGATTTTTAGTTTCAGAGTATGAAGGGAAGTCCATGCCAGAAATATACAATCACAAGGCATCACTGTAGTGATTCTATAGCACAGAACACACTTAAAACCACTGGCATAAATAAAATTTCCTAGGGGAGTAACAGAGATTACAAAGAGAAGAGGTACAAGAAAAATGCTTTGAAAGTCTCAAACATTTAAAGATTAAGAAGAAAGGAGTTGATAAAGGCAACTGAGTAGAAATAACCAGAGGTAACAGAAGAAAAACCAGAAGTTTGATGTCATAAACTAAGGGAAGAAGCATGTTTATTCATTTAGCAGAAAAATGTCAGATGATGCTGATGAGTCATAAAAGTAAAGACTAAGGATACATATAGCTTACTGTCAACCTGCCTGAAAGCTGCATTGGCTCAATGATGGAAATCCAAGTAGAGTGTGTTGAGACGTAAGGAAATAAAGACAGTGTAGAAAAGAATTTAGAAACTTGACTAAACTTCATATAATATCTTGGCTATATCTGGGAGTGTCCTAAGAGTAACTACTCAGGAAAAAACAAAAACTACCATGTCACACACTGTCATAGCCACACAGTCTCCCAATTCCCATCTTCCCCTTCCCACTGGCTCTACCACTCAGAAGAAAATGCCTTTTCCAGTCATCTCTTCCAATCTGGCACCCACTCACTTCTCTCTCCTACTTGTAACTCCTTAGAATTCAAACATCCTGAGCAAGCACAGACTCAGTTGGCAACTTGTAGGCAGGGGACATTTTATAATACAATTGTTCAGACATATTCCAGAGACACATTTAACTCATGAGTCTCACAGTTCAAAAGACTGATGGCTGATAATTTCTTAAGAAAAGGCGGAAGGACTTGATTTTTTAATGTAATAGGGAGTTAAATAAAAAATGTCACTGTTCACTTGTGCTACCTCAACCATAACTGTACTGCATTGAAATTGTCCTTATCTATTCAATAACTAACTGTATCTTGTCATGTAAAAGCTCTGACATGACAATTAACATCTCTGTTATTCTGCAAGTAAAATTAAATCGCTCACTAGTAAAATAGAATAAAGACAACCGGAAAAGGCAGATATGCCACCTATCTTCTTACCCCAATTCAAACCCCGTATGCCTTTTTCTCTATACTTGCAGAAAAGGGGGGAAGAAAAAGACATTTGTCCCAGGATGTAATAAAGGATTCATTCACCAAATTTTATGTCAAAGTAGATTCCGACCTATAAAGTTACCTCGTGTATTGGAAGGAAACAAGTATAGGCAAACATTACAAACCAAATCTGGCACAATTCACCTTTCCAAAAAGCCCCTCCTATATCTTTCCCAGGATACCGCAAGAATCAACTGAGGAGATTAGGACACTAAAGCTACTCTCATGTGTTCAGGACCTACCCGTGCCAAGCACTGTAACAGATGTGTCATGCACATTCTCTCCACAGATGATCAGCTGGTATTTCCATTCTCATTTTTCAGATATGGCTAAACTAGAGAAGTTAAACAATTTTCCCAGGGTCAGGTAACCATTAAGCAGATAATGGCTAAAAGTGACAGTCTTTCCACTACATCATACTGTCTTCCTAAATGAAAGTGCCATTCAAAAGAACTAAATCAATGAGAATTATTAAATTACATATATATTAGAAGCCATGAGAGGGCTGTGTAGCATCAGAGTTAAGAGAATGGACTCAAGAGCCATTCCTTGGGTTCAAACCCCAGCATTGTTTCTTACTAGGTGTGTGACTGTGTGACCTTGACAACTGGATGAGCTAGTCAACCTCTTTGTGCCTCAATTTCTTCCATAAAATGGTGACAGCAATGTGCCAAACTTACAGTTTTTGTGAGGACTGAAGGAATATATTTATAGAGAGAACTCAAATTAGTAGTAGGTACATCTAGTTTCATTGGTCATCAGTTAAGATTCCTATAAGGATTAATTAGCTTTGCAAAAAGAAAAACAAAAACAAAAACAAAAAACCTCTCCATTCATTCTATGCAGTTAAAATAACTATGTGGACCAGTAATTTCCAACTCCCACTGTGCACCTAAATCATTTCTAAAGCTAGGAATGTTGGCCCTAACTCCAAAATATCTGACTGAGTTGATCTAGGGTGAGGCTTTGGGATGTGAATTTTAGCACTCTCCACCTGCTGCACTACCATGGCTGAGAACTGCTGATGTAACATCAAAAGATATCCACTTTCACTGCAATGTGAAAAAAATCAGATTAAAATAGCATGTTCCCTTTTTTTCCTTAAAAAATTCAAGAATGTTATCCACTTAAATGTTAACAGCATTTATCTCTGGGTGGTAGAAGTATGGGTAATATTTACTTTCATTTTATTTTTTATGAAGTCTTTAAATTTTTACAAGTCATTGATATATTCATTCCACATATCTGTTTTGGTACCATGTCCTTAACACTATTTTAGGCACTGAAGATATGACCCAGCACAAAACAAAGTTTCTGTGTGTGTGGGGGGGGGGGTTACAATGTTTTGGGGAAGCAAAGGATAAACAAAAATAGAATATGAGGTCAGCAAGTGGCATATACAAGGAAAGAAATTAAAAGCACAGAAAGATGACTGAGAGCAACTATTGGGCTACTGCATTTAGGAGAGTCAAAGAAGACCTCTCCCAGGGAGATAGTCAAGCTAAGATTTGAATGAAACAAAGGACCCAGCCATAGGCATCACAGAGAGAGGAGAATTCTAAACAGAGTACAACAATGTCACAGCCCTGAGTGTTGTAAACATATATTTTGTTTAGAATCAGGTTTTTAAAAAAATGAAAAAATCATTTCATTTGGGTAAAAAAGAAAAAATAAGTCAAGGCCACACAATGTTCCCTAGTCCTGGACCTCTACCATCAGACTGGCCTCTCTGACAATTTGAACAGCAATTATGAAATGAGGGTGGAACTGAGATTCCACCCTTGATTTTATGGCAGTGGTTTCAAAAGCAAATTACACAAGGGATAGAGGGGTTTCCTTCTCTCACATACATCTAGGAGGAAAGCATGAGTCAGTATCACTACCTTTCCATGCCAAGGAATAACTGGTGGACGCTAACATTTTGCCCAATAACTGAGTGATATGGGGAGTGTAAGAGAAGCATGAAACATATCGCTAGCCATTGTTGAAGCAACATCAACAAAAACACTGCATGTCTGGAACAATACAGAATGCCATTAAGGCCCAAATTGCTGTGTGCTGTAGATGATGAGGAGAGAAAGGGAACTAAGACAGTGGGTTTCAGAGGTCACTGTGGCATTTATTAAGAAGCTAAGGACAGTCATTGATCGGACGGATTCTCCTTCACCCCCTTTCATCTAAATACACTGTTATTACTGAATCCAGAAAAAGCAATGCAAGTTCTGTGGTCAGGAAAAGCCCAAGAGGGACAAGTTCAGGGCATTTTCATTGCTAGGAATAGAGACCCTCTGAAGCTAATGAAAGGAGAGCTATAAGGATTCAATGAGGTCAGGGACATCAGGACACCCAAGGACAGGAAACACAGTAAAGTTGGACCATACTGGGAAACCAGGATGCAGAAATTGAAGCCACTCCCTCCATCCTTTAGGGCCTATGGGGTTTCATCTTTCCTTCTCTCTGCACATTTGATCCATCCCCCTTGCTTAATTACTTCCTCAGGTTTTCACTACACAGCCCTTTATGACTTAGTGTGCATGTGATATTAGGAAAGCAGCCCTGGCACTAATTCTATATGACCTCAACCTTTTATCTCAAAGGTCTTCCATAGACTGCAAATTCCCCCTGTTCCTCCTTCCAATTCTCTAAAGGAAAAAATTTGAATGACCTAGCCAGGCCTTGTTGTAAGCCACCAGGCTGCCCCAGGGTCAGAGGTCACTACTGTTCTAATCAGCTGTGGCACAGGCAGGCCTTCAGAGGGGTATAGAGGTATAGCAGTCAAAGAATCCTGCCTAGCTCGGACTAGAACAAAATCACGGCTTTCAGAATGTGTGAAAAGATGCACTAGGTCTACCAGGTATTTCTAAAAAAGGTAATAAGTACATCGTTTATGCTGTCAGTCACAATCTCCTCTGGTATAAAGGGGTACTAATTTGCTGGCAAAGGGTTTTAAGGAACAGGTTTTAGAGATTCAAGGGACTTCTATGGAGAAGTTAAAAAAAAACAATCTTAGAGTACTAAAAAGTTCCCTTACCAGAGTTTAAGCCAAATTTCCTCTATCCAGATGGCTTCCAAGGCCAAGAGGGAGGGAAGTCCTGCTGCCTTTTTATGTTGGTCTTGATTGTTGTTAATGATCCCCAGCTGTAAGGCTCCCACATCTCTTTAACCTCTCTCTGGTTGGCCTCACATCTCTGCATCTCTTGCAGGGAAAACGGAACACTAAACGCAGCACCCATTCCCCAGCAGAGCACGTGCTGCACAACACAGGGAGGTTAGCCTCTAAATGGACCCCAAGTCTTGCTCAGTTAGCATTGCCAGGACCCTTCATTCATCCTAGAAGAACCTGGCTTCAGCATTCGCATTCCTGGAGGCAACATGGAGTCATGCCAACTGCCAGTTGGAGAGTTGGGCACGCAGTCACCTGTGGCCCATGATAAGAGGTTTCTTCTTCTGGATGCATAGGAATTACTGCCAGGCAATGGCATAATTTTCAGGGATGAGATATGCATTAGGAATTCTGATTCTAAAATGGGACACTCTGCCACAAAAATTTCCTTTCCAGGATTATGCAGCTACAGTAGCAATGAGATGTTCATGACAGTTTCTCCAGTATTCTCTTGATTTCTTAAAAAAACTTTTCTCGAGCTAGCTATGGACTGCCAACACCACAGAGGCCAGGAGCACAGAGCTGTAACACGTCACTGTGACGAATGAGCCCAGAGTCTGGTCAGGGATGCGGCATTTGCCCTCCCTGCACTCTACGGAAGGTATGCATAAGTGCTAATGTAGCATGGAAGAGGAACACTCTGCTTAAGCTAAGGGCAGTGGGGCGGAGGCAGGGGGCGGGGGAGCACTTCTCCAGGACTACTTCCTGGGAGAGGTGGCACATAAAATGCATTTTGAAAGTAAGTAAGATTCAACCAAGTTACATACAAAAGAACAAAGGAACAAATGAGAGAGAAGACTTCCAGCCAGAAGGAGCACACATACAAAGATGCAGAGGCATAAGAGACTATGTTACATGAGAACTGCAATTATTTCTTAGATTACATATGAGGACCTGATAAGTAGTCAGGAAATGCAGCCAGGCACTCTGTCTTGTTTGCCATACTAAGGAGTACCTCTTTCATCCTGGTGTGAAATCCACTCTCAAGAACACCTTTCCGGCTGCTCTAATAAGTGCTGGTCATTGACCTTTCTGACCACCCCCATACCACAGACTACTTACTGAAATTTATAGGCTAGTTAATTACTGCCAATTAAACACTTCATTTCTGTGCTTGTTTGTTTGTTTAACCATTTCCTGTGTATGTTAGCTCTGCCTACTCATAAAACCAGATCCAGGACAGAAGGAAGCACTTTGCTCTTCTTGTCCTGCAAATAGTAGCCAATCGACAAATACTTGGTGAAATGAATTGAAAATGTCCCTATTGAAAATGACTGCTGCCTCAGTAGCCATGAGTAGCAAAAGTTTTAACCATCTTTATTGAAAATATATCCTTAACCTTCCTCCCCATCATACACACTCTGTAACACATCCACCAAGTCTGCACAGTGGCATTCCGATTGTTTACCCTAGGGTCTTAGGCCAAGTCCAAATGAAATGCCCCCAAGTCCAGGTGAATCTCCTACTCCAGGATGTTAAAAATGGACCCAATAAAGAAAATTCAATTTGCAGGCATGGAATCAAGTTTCCTTTGTTCTTTCATCTTATTGTAGGCCAGAGGGAGCAACACCCTCCTGGTACCTTTATTATAGTTGTAAAAAGGAAGGAAAGGAGAGATTTGAATCTTAACCCTGAAAACCCCAGTTAAGTGAGAGCAGCCATGGTGGCATCCAGACCATGGAAAAGGAAGGCAGGTCTCTGAGCCTGCGGTGGTGTTTTATTCCGCCCAGTACAGCAGAGGGCCCACAGTGCTTACCAAACCCTCACCTATTGGCTTTGTTTTCTCTTCCCGGCCCAATACTTTGGTGCTTCTCCCCCAGTTTTCTCCCTCCTGATACCTCCCCAATATTCTGTTCTGTTTAACAAGGCTCTTCTGTCTTTTGTTAGTGCCACAAATATTACCTTTAAATGCAAACACAATAGAAAAAAAAAACAGGAAATCACCTGTTGTAGATACTGGCGCAGTAATATAACTAAACTATCTTAAGGTGCTGTGTCAAGGCTCTTGTTTTACTTGAGCTCTCTACAACAAAAAGAATGGGTTTAATGTCTATCTGATTCCACTGCCCTTATTCTTCCTCCCTTATCATGCAGAAAATTCAAAAGAAAGGCCATAAGATTCACATAAAAGCTGTACTGAGTTTGCTCTACGTTTCTAGCATATCTAGCATTTAGATCCAAAGAAGCAACCAAAACATGAAAGAATATGAGCCTATTTCAAAAACTTAATACATACCAGCATTTTACATATGCTAATTCCCTTATTTCTAACATCTCTGGGAGGAAATTCTTCTTATCCCCGTGATAAAAATGAGGACAGTGATATCAAATCAGTAAGTGACATTCCAGATTGAGGCCCAGACCTGTCTGACTTCCAGAGCCTTCCTATACCATACAGCAAATAAAGGCAGCTCCCACTCCCACTACATATAAACACGTACCTCCTTCCAAAAAATATTTATTAAATCCCTATTGTGCCAGCCATTATTCTAAAGGCCACAGATACAAAGTGGGGTAAGACAAGGGAAAAAGGGGAAAAGTCCCTATTTCCATGCCTCAGGAAACAAGACCATTTGTATACAAAAGCCAGGGTATATAAAATAAAATAGGTGTCCGATTTCAAGTCACACATCAGCCCTGCTGAATGGACAGTTATAAAAATTCTGTGCAGAGAGTTGTTGAGATTTTCTTCAAATGCCAAAAGTCAGTCTGTTAAAAAATCACACCCATGGGACAGATCTACAATCCCTCCCTGACTCCATGTCATGTTTCCTCAGTTTACTTCCAGTCAAAATGCACATTTTTCCCTCTGCTCCTGAGGCTAAGGGTCAGCCTAGCTAATGAAAATCAAGCTGTCTTTTTTTTCCCCCTGCTATCAACAATGGTCGGATAACAAAATGCAGGTTCTGATCCTGGCATGTTTATTGTTGGTGATGATGTATAAACTGATGGCCGACAGCTTCATTTTCTCTAAGCCGGAAAGGCCCTGCTGGGAGAATTGGGGAGGAAAAGAACTTTTGATTTTGACTAGTAGTAAAACAGTTGGATAAACATGACATGACATGGATGTCAGAGTGCATAATGCAACTGCATGCACCCAGATGAGACTGGAGAATATACAGACATGGACAGAATACATGTAACAGAGAATCAGGTGCATATTTACAGCACTCTGTATTCTTACGATATTGTGAAATATTAGAATGGAGTTTCGGCTAAAAGGCAAAAGTGGAAAAGGTCTTGAAAATGAAGAACAATCTTAACTTTATTATGTTTTGTAAAATAAAGCCAGAAAAAAAAAAAAAAAACAAGAAACTAGGAATCACTAAGTAATTTTGGTTCTAAGGGTTTACGCCAAAGACACATAACACTTATAATCAACAATCCGGAAAGGTGTGGAGTCAAATAAGAAAACTGGACTAGAGCATATTTTTGAAATGGGACAGCTGAATTAGAGCCTTAGGTGAAGTGCAAATGTACAATCAAATAAGAGTGAGGAGTCCTGGGTTTTCACTCTAGCTCTGCCAGAATGCACTGGGCAAAGGAGGTGGGGGTGGGGTGTGTGTGCAGTTTAAACTATGGTAGGCCTGAGTTTCCTTCTGATGTGAATACTCTCTCCTCACCTTTACCTCTTGTCCACTCCTTTACTCAGATGATTCATCCAGGCAAACAAACCAGTGTTAGTCTTAGTTCTTGCCACTGAAGGAGGTGGGTCCATCCCATCTTCTCCTTAATCTACTATGAAGCATTTTCTAATCAAGTTTGGAGTATAAGATTATGCACCAGGTATCACCAGGATATAGCCAAAATTTCCTTTTCTCTGCAGTTCCTTAGCAGTGTTTTTATCTAGCATTTACAGACTGCAAACAACTTTTATGTCATTATTGAAGAAGAAGGAAGAAGGAAGGAAGGAGGAGGGAGGAAAGAGGAGGGAGGTGAGAGGAGAAAGAAGAAGAAGAAGAAAATTTTTCCAAAACGGGAAGGAAAGCTCATATATGCAAATGCCACGAAGAATTTCAGGAGGTTCGAGGATTCTTGGAAACTAAGAGAGTTCATGATTCCCAAACCCAGAAGCATTGAAAATTCACTGGGTTTCATGGGTACCAGGAGTTAATAGCTTCCCCTAAGCCACATATTCTAGTTTCTGAATTCACTTCGATATTCTACACAACCATCCTGGCTTTAGTTGTTGCTTTGCAACCTCTAATAAACATAGAAGGAGAAAGGCTCCTTTACTCCTCCAGCCCTGGAGTTCTTGTGTATCTGTTATCTGTAGCCCTTTAACTCCATGGGGAACTATACACATATGAAAAGTTTCAAATATTCCCAAATCCATAGGTGACTACTTTCCTGTTTGTTCACTTCTGCTCTCCACCAGTCCTGCTTTTCATTCCCTGACCCGACATCCTGGTCCCATTTGCTGGCTTCATCTAACTCCATCCACCTTACTCAGTGTCCATCTTAACACACCTCTCTTAGATGGCAATTCCAGCCCACTGGCCAGCAGCATCAAGGAAGATGGAGATGAAAGAGGAAAGATGGTCCAGCAACTGGGCAGGAGGGTGAGACTGTCCCTCAGAAATCTGTGAAATTGTGGCCACTAGAATTGCTTGAGACTGATTAAATTAATGTTGCCTTGACTCCAAGACAGCATTTATTGCTGGGAAGAACAGTCAGCTTCACCTGAGGTTGAGATCAGCTGGCTCAGAGCCAGAAATACTAACTTCCCAAACAGAGTCAATACAGAAAGGGGTGAAATTAATCCCCTCTGCTGGGTGGTTTTCCTGTAGTTGTAGCTCGGAGTTCAGGATGTGCTGAAGCCTTTCATTCAGGAATGAAGTCTGACGTTTCAAGGTTGGTTAGATCAATAATGAGGTTCAGTACTCATTAATGGAAATAAGTAGAACACACGCTACATCAGACAGTTTTCTAACTGGAATCTGAACAATCCTAGACTCCTCATGATCTTCCACTCAGGAATGGGCGCAGACTATCTTCAGGCATATACTTCAATATCTAAGCTCCTCTTAGATCCTTGCTCTTCAAACTGTGGCCAGGGGACTGTAACTTGTTAGAAATGCAGAATCTTGGATCCCACACCAGATCTACTGAATCAGAATCTGCATTTTGAAAAAGATATCAGATAATTCATATGCACATTGAAAGTTAAGAAGTACTTCAAAGAACCCACAGAAGAGAAGACTGTGTTTTCAGAGAACTCTAGCAACCCAAAATAATTCACTTTCTTTTTTGATGGATGAAAATAAATTTAATTGGTTTGCTTCAGTGATAAGAATATGGCTTTCATATTATAGTGTGAAGAAATGTGATACCTTGATGTTTCTTCTAAGCACCAAAGAAGATATACCTGGATGCATGGTGTAGAGTGTGGAGCAAAGTTTGTCGCAGCAGCACAGAAAAGCCAAGAAGGCTCCAAGCTGTGAGCAGAAGAAAACCATAGCAGACCACTCTGCAGAAGTGATTTGGATGGAAGTTTGTTGGGAGATTGTGATTTAATTACTTAGGATTTTCATCCCACTTTAGGCTTCATCTAATTAGTGTCTGTGCAGTGTTTCCAGGTGTGATCAATGGTGATGGAGCTCTTGATAGAGCTCCCCTCTCTCCATTCATCACAAGGGCCATAGATTATAGCATATCTAATAGAGTCAGGCATGATATGTCAATGGAACTGTCACCCGTGATAAATGAATGACACAAGTCTTGATTTTTTAGGGACTGCTGTGAAGTGTCAAATCAAAAACTTAAAGGGGCAAAAAGAAATACTTTAAGCACTGCCCAGTCACTGATACAGTGCTGATACATGAAGCAAAAAATTCCTGATTGTCAAGTTATCACATTTATATTAGGAAAATATTGTAAAACATGAATTTCAATTACAAAAATTCTTCTGAAAAGCCTGGGAAGCCTTTCATTGACCACATGATATCAGTCATAAGAATCAATGAAATCTTCCACCTCCCTAGCATTTTGGCATGCTTGATGCTTCCCTCAGTCCTTTCATTGCTTAGAGCAGAACATGCATGTGAGCATCTCTAAGACAGATATGTCTTTACCAATAGTTACAAGCCAAAGGTCAGAGGGCAAAAATAAACAGGGGCAAACAAACTATTCATCAGATACTGGTTTTCAAAGCCACAGATAACCTTAGGGAGAGCTACATAAGATATAGAATAGACACACAATATAATGAATGTGCACCTCAAATAAAAGAAAAGCACCAGGCTAAACGGTATCTTGAGACTCACAACTGGGCACTACTGAAAAGGACACAGCTGGTCAAATGCCAACTACTCAAGCTACCCAAGGCTTCCATACTCTGCACCTGCTTGAAGGGTCAGTGGTCTCTTAGCCCTCTCAGGGCACTGCGTACAAAGTATAGTTGCTTCCCTAGTACTGTTTCATCATATGTGTTCCAAAGGCCTAAACACTTTATAATTCATTTATTATTGTTATTATTTCGATAGACCAGGATATTCAGATTGATTTAAATACCTACGGGCCAAGTGTCTAAGATGAGACTATAACTATAATTCCTCCTTAAGTTTGATGTATATCACAGATTCCCCTTCCCTATTTTTATTCTTAAATACGTTATAGTAGTTGAGGCATGAAGTATGTTCAGAGAAGCTTCTGCCCTAATAAAGATGTATTTTGAAGGCTGGCTCATATCTTACCTGCTTGCTGACTCACTTGCATTAAATTTTCTAGTGTCAAAGTTAGAATATAGTTTAAAAAACAAAGTGGCAGCCAATATTTATATAAACAATTAGCACAGCCTCTGCCCTAGGTCTTTAAGAGTGAAGTTCTTTAAAATGAACACATTGAGACATAATGAAGCGTTTGGCACTAGTCTTCCAACTCTCTGAGATTCCGAATCTTTGCAGTATCATTTCTCCATGAAGCTGACTGAAGAGAATGGTAAAAGCAGAATATGCTCCTGATGCTTCATTAAGTAAAAATACACACTGTAAGAAGATATAATGATGATGATGATGATGACGACGACGACGAGGACGACAACGACGATGATGTTCCCAACTCATTCTGCTTTATTCAATATTAAGATTTTTGTTAAGTTTGAAGAATTATTAAAGTAGCACTTGAGTGCACCTTATCCAATGGTATTTCCAGGAAATAGTATAGGAATCAAATGGGCTCTACCACTATTAATACTGGCCCAGTGGTAAGAAAAGACACTATGAGACCAGGATACTGAGAATAAAGAACTCCTGGAACACGCAGATCCAATTCTAGCATTTACCACTCTCTTTCTGTTCTTGCTGGAGAAGGTCACAGCAAAATCTGGCCTTTTCCAAGCTTACCAAATGCTCCCTGTTAATGATGGAAGCTAACGCAGTAACCACCCATTGAGACATATGTTAAATTAATTCCATAGTTAGGATTTCAGATTTCTGCTCTCCATCAACTACACTTAGAAATGTTGTTTCCTGGATTGTAGGGGTGGTGGCTTATCATGACTTTAACTTAAATCTGATAATGTATAGACTACCAGAAAAACTGTGTCTCAGTAAATCAGAAAATTGAAAAAAAATTAAAAATTTGGACCCACTACTACTATATCAGAGTTGCTGGTAGTTACTCAATTCAGGATAAAATGGCAAGTCACCAACTGATGACTTCCAAATCCAGAACAAGAAATTCCAGAATTTTACTACAACTTTCTTCTACAAAAGCTATTGATTCTATGCTATTTCATTGGCTTCTAGAACAAGATGTTCTATAAGATTTGGAATCACTGGACACTTTCTGGATCATACTGATTTATTCAACAAACATTTGTTGAAGGATACAGGTACATAACAAAGGAATTAGTAAGTGATAGTGATGAGTATTATTTAAAAATTTAAGGTTAGTCAAGATGGAAATATAGGAGATTTACCAGCAACAAAGAAGGGAAAAGAACAACCTCAACAGAAGGAACAGAAGCATGAAAGAGCCAAAAAAAAAAAGTGGGAAATATTCAGAGAATGGTAAGCTGATCAAATGGTCTGGAGTACACAGTGTGTTGCACATAGGAGAGGGAGAAACGAAGCTGGAGACGAAGGTTGGGACCAACTTGTGTGAAAAACAGAGAGGAGCCAACTAAAGTTGTCTGAACAGAGGAGCAACATGATATAACTATGTTATATATACCAGAGGTATGCTATTCAATTCAGTTGTTCTTTCCTTTTGAATTTCTATCAATGATTTGTTTCAATTTTTGTATGCTGCATTAATCAAAATTAGTGGAGCCCAAAAGAGGTTTAGTTCAACAAGATTTATTAAACAAAAATAAAAAAATAAATAACAAACCTACCCAAAATTGTAGAATTTTAGAAATGCTGAACACTTCAGAGGGTATCTCTATATTTTCCCAAATGAAAAAAACTGAAAACCAAAGATCTTAAGTAAACTGCAGAAAGTAAATGTGAAACTAGTAGCAGAAAGATTATAATTCAAGTCTTCCAACTACAGTTCTATAATATATTCTAGTAAGCTGAAAATGCATCCTCTGTTTTAGAGTTCCCCAATATAATACTGATCCTTTACAAAGCTAAACCCTGAATAACCTCTACCTAAAACAGATATGCTTGAAAACAAATATTTTTTTAAAAAAACTAAAGATTATTAGCACTGTTCATTTAGATTAAATAATATCGCTAGTCATGGGTTCTATTTACACAAAAATAATTTGGACTTTTATGAGTTTACGTGTGAGAAAAGGAGCTGTCTCACCTGCAAATCATAAAGTAGACTAGGCAATAAAACTTTCACTGAAACACAGAAGCATCAAACAAGTCAATCATTTCAAAGTGGTAGTTTTGGATGAGCAAAACATGTATTAAACAAAAAAAAAAAAAAAAAAAAAAAAAAAAAAAAAAAAAAAAAAAAAAAAAAAAAAAAAAAAAAAAAAAAAAAAAACAAGGAAAGGGAAGCGAAGTGCATGTAAGAAGACAAGTTAGTTTTTACATTGCTAGAACAAAATGAAAATAGGCACTGCTCAGATTTACAATTCATTCTTATTCTAGCACATGAATACAGCAGGATTTCTTCCACTCTCAATCAAAACTTTGACAAATATTTTGTTCGTATTCCATTCTACCTTTATAGACCATGGGATAGATAAAAATAACTTTGATGATGTCCATTATGGCTGTACATGTGTGTGTGTGTATTCATATATAAATGAATTATAAGCCTAACTCATATATTCATATATGTGAATTATAAGCCTAGTTATAAGCCAATGGACAATCTGTTGAGAATATCAGAAGTGTAATACATATTGGGTCTGAAGGTGGTCTAATCAGCCTGGCATTCTGCTTCTAGAATCAGCCTGGTAAGTATCTATGCACAATATCCCTCTTTAGTCTTATCGCCCTGCCTGCAGGCACTAGGCTACTCAATCTCCCATCAAAGAGGGCACCTAATCCTACAGATGGTGGTTGCTGACTTCATGGGATCTAAAATCCACAGAATTAGTTCAAAACTTCTTTAAGTAAGTTCCAGAATAAACTATCTCTTAGGGTAAAGTTACATAATTTTAATAGATACTGTACAAGAAATACGTCAAATCCTCTTCCCCTAAATTTCTTCTTTTCAAGCTTTGAGAACACTCTTGAGGTTAAATTCTGGAGTTAGTTGAGAAATTCACTTCCGAGAATCCTGTTATGAAGTCCCCTCACCGCTCTACTCATTTTGGTTGCCTCCACTGTACCTTGTTGGTTGCAGAAATATAATGACATGGGATGTCAGAAACCAAAAATGCAGTCAAGGTTTTTCACCTTCTATGATCCATATGCCTATTGATTATTATACTGTCAAACCCGGTCCTTTCTCACCTAAAACACACACATACAAAACAAACAAACAAACAAAACCACCTTCAAGAGATAGACTAGCTAAAGAAGGAAAAGAAATTAGCAAGTTAGGTGAGGCAAAATGGTAAGTTCTAAAATATATGAAGGATGAGTGATCCTAGAAGCTGCCATTTCTCAAATCTTTACTGTATGTGTTAAGCGCTTTCCAAATATTGTTTCACAAAACATTTGTAGTAACCCTATGAGCAAGTTCTTAATATCTTCATTTTTCAGAAAAAGAACCATAAAGCTCAGTGCTTTTAAGTAACTGACTGAAGGTACACAGCAGGTCAGTGACACATTAGCAGGTCTGTCTGATTTCAAAGTCTGTGTGCATAACCTTTACACCAAGACCTTGGGTTCCAGGATACCCAACATCTCAGCAATACTACTACAGCAAAAGCAGGATTCCATATCCCATAAATTTTGTGGGTGCTACTATTTGTGACAAAGAATGTTCATCATCACCTGCTCTTATAGTATATGATGGGATCATACAAAGAACAGTTAACAACCATTTGTTAGGAAGTATGACAATAATTATCTTGCAGAAAGTGGCTCAGGGAAGAAACTGCTCAGCACCATCCATTCCCTCATAGTATAGAAAGGTTTGATACTCCAAACCTAAGAAAAGAAAATGAAAATTCCCTCCTTTTAGAAACTAATTTTAATATACCTAGATTTTTGTAATTTTACATGAATTAACTCACTTTGTTAAGCATGTTGTGTCTCCTTAACTGGGTAGTATGACCTCCTCTGGCTTTCCCTATGGACATCCAGAGGAAACATAGATTCTTATGAGACAGAACTGACGCTAAGAATCAAACTTATGCTTTGCAAAACTCAGCAAAGATACCAAGGAGTCTCACGTAGGTCAAAAGTAATCCTTGGAATTTACATGATTTTTTTTTCCAGCAACTGCCATACTGTACTTTCAGTTAGTTCCATGGGGTTGCTATAACAAGTACATTATGACTCCCACCCAGTACATTATCTGCCTCATTATCTACTCTATACACCATTACCTGTCTACCTCAACATCCCATCCATAAAATGGGAGTAATAATATTGGTCCTTGTCTACCTTGAACAAATACTGCTAGAAAAAAATGAGAATATAAATTAAGTTGCTTGCTGCTCTTTGGAAGAAAGTTGCCTTAGAAACACAGGCTTATTATTTCTCCATAGAAGAAGCAAAATATATTAGAGTTTGCACAGTGTTGCTAACTGTGATTTTGCTCTTTTTTTAACCCTAGGCAGAAGGACTACATTAATTCCAGTCCCTAGGTGAACCTTTTATTCCATTTTCCACTGGAGGAAAAAAAAGTTACTTTGCAAAGAAAGGAAAGAAGAAAAAAATGTAGTATTCCCAAACCTCATTTACGGAACATTCTGTTCTCCAAATTACAGCACAGCAAGCAGGCAAGTGGGAACTTTTAGAATCCTGCATCCAAGCCGGTTCCACACAGCACCCACTAATACAAAATGGCTTTAATTACTTTAATATAAATCCTGGAAATGTGCAGATGGATTGTAATAATTATGCAAAACTGCGTTGGTCCTTTATAGAAACACAGATCTTGCTAGCTTAAAAGAGAATGAAAGGAACACAAGTTCAACACAATATGTCAGGAAGCATATCTCCTAAGTCCTGTATTTCAAATGCCAAGCTGTAAGTTTCATCGGATGTGGCAGTTGTTATGGAAACTATGCTTTTTGATTGAATAGCAGAATAAATACCTACCTAAAATCAGCATGATGGGCTAGTGCATAAATTAAGAACTCCCCAAGACAACAATTACTTGGAGATCTTCCTTGAGATAAATTTGAAATGTGTGTGTGTGTGTGTGTGTGTGTGTGTGTAATCTATTATGAGTTTAAATTTTTCTAAACTAAATACTCTTCCTTACCTAGAACAGTCAAACCTGCTTCACTATGTGTGTGACTATGACTATGTGTTTACCCCTAAACACATACCTCACTCACACCCTGTACGCTTAAGATTTACTGAATGAAAAATCTGATGCTTTGCCAAAAAGACAAGTTTTTTTATCACATTACTTTCCTTCTGAATTAGTATAGGAGAAACCTTGGGAAACAAATGTTGAGTTATTATCATTGTCATTTTTAAATCAAGTGGGTCATATATAAATGTGGAAAAATCCCCAGGCATGAGAGAAAGGTCAGTTAAACATGGTTTTCATATTTTCTTGAGTCTGATATTAGACTGTTGCTGATTCCTATTGATATTAACCACCTTTCATAAATCATAATACAAATACTTCTATCTTCCCATGTACATATAATTCGCTCGTTTGCTCACTTAATTAAAGGCTCACTGTATAAAGTATGAAATAAAACATAGTGAGGTTTGTTTTCTTCTTTCATATTTTACATGGAATGAAACGCCAAGGAAAAAGTGTGAGTGCAACAGGCATCCATATCACAAACTTCTCCATAATGGGCATGCATTCGCCCATTGGATCAACATCTTTCAATTTATTAGCATGACAAAGGACACAATTATTTTGGATATGCCTGAATGCAATTTTCATTAACTTTGCAATGATTTATTAACAAAAGTGTCAGGAATGTAATAAAAGCAGCAGGACTCCTCAAAATGCCAAAATAAAAAAAAAAAAAAAATGAAGAATACAGCAGAATTTCCCAACACGCCTTACGGCATCAGGTCAATAAGGTTGCCTGATTCCATCAAAAGCATCACCATGGTGAGTGAACTCTGCAATTAACAAAGAGTAAGCACAAAAAATGCTAATATCTCATTTGAATGTAATTATGCACAGATTACTGTTCACTGGAACAAGAAAAGGGATTTTAATTGTCATCCAAAGTTACATGCAAACCCTGGATTCTAGTTAACTTCTTTTTTTTTTTTTTGGTTGAGGGGTTCATGTGAGAATAGAGCTTACAGTTCACAAACTCTTATGTTCAGGGACATTGTAAAAGGCACTGCCTTTGTTTAAGGGATACAACTTGCAAAGTTTTAAAATAACATCATTCCATGTATGTTGGCAAGGTTAGTTTGTAATAAGTTTCACCATCGTTTGCATTTTAATACTATTTGATCTCATTTACATGTTTAAATTTGTTCCTGTAATAAAATTCATTAGTATGTTTATCATAACCACATAATGAATATAGCCCTTATGTAAAATAAAAAATTGAAAGTACATTAGAGACATTACAAGCTGTTTGAAATTACTGTGCTTTGCATATTATACCTTATTAATTAAATTATAAATTATTTATTTATGTATTTCTTTAATCAGGGGCAAGCACTAGAACAATATTATATTAGTATAAGAAACACAATACAACTCAAAGCTAATTCACACGTGGACCAATTTTACGTAAACGCATGCAGATCCATTTTGCCATGGGGTGGTGAATGCCACTCCCCCTGCTGAGCACCAAGGGATGTGAAACCACTGTTTAAAGGAGAGTGGAGGGCAGAGTTTCTTGTGCAAGTTAAAAATGCACTTGTTAGTATAATATCTCCCTTTGCCTTCTCATTTATTAGTATAATTAGGTCAGATATGCAGATGGGAGCAAAAATCAGATCATCATAGGAGTTGATACCATGTGCACCTTATTTGGAGTCCATGGGAAAGGAAAAAAGTAATCTATCCTTTTTCCGTTTCCTTTGTCAGCAGTGATAGAGAATATGAATGAGAAAGAGAGAAAAGGAGAGAAAACTATATATTGAAAAATAAACCCAAATTTAGGGAAATGAGCACTAAGTTCACTTGTCTCATTCATTTTTTAATCGTTTTTAAAAAACCATATGCAGAGTATCTGCAATCTCTTTCTTGTTATGTTCACATCTCTCTTTAAGTTAGTTTCCTGATCCCTGGTTTGAGTATACTGGTCTGATTATAGGCTGAGCCTATGTCTATACACACAACAGATTTGACTGTTTTGATAAGCAATTACTTCTGTCTACATGGTCAAATATGATAAGCCTCGCATGGGGCCTTCAGCCCTTATTAGAGAAGCCTGTGGAGTCAGGGTAGAGAAAGGGAAGGGCAAGTCAACTGCATGGTGTGGAGAGTGCCTCAATTTTAGAGGCAAAGAAGTCTGTCGGTTTGTTTTGTTTTTTTTTTTAAGATTTTATGTATTTATTTGAAACACATAGAGAGAGGGTACAAGCAGGAGGAGTAGGAAAGGGAGAAGCAGGCCCCCACTGAGGAAGAAGCCCGCTGGATGCGGGACTCAATCCCAGGAATCTGGGATCATGACCTGAGCTGAAGGCAGACACTTAAGCAGTGAGCCACCCAGGTGCCCCAAAGAGGTCTGCATTTTAACCAAAGCAGTCTCTTCTCCTTCCAAATAAGGATAATCCTAACTCAGAGAGTTGTTCTGAAGATTACATGAGACTAATTCTTTTAAGTGGTTCAGCATGGCTACATAGTAGGTGTTGAATAAATGTTCACTCCAGGACTATTTCTTGCAGGAACACAATCAAACAATACACCAGAATCTCCTCATAATTCCACAAGCCTACAGGACATGCTGGAGCTCATTTTTAATAGATGTCAGCCTCTGATACAGGAAAAAGGACGCTAAATACTGAGAAGGGTAATGTTCAAAGCAAATGACAAAAGACTAATACAAGTTAGTTATAAATATCTTCCTAAATAATACAAATAACTTTCTTTTCTTCATGGGTTTTAAGTTCAGTGTTTAATTCCCCCCCATCTCAGTTTCCACAATTTGGTAAACACCAGAAGAGAAGAGTAGGTGGGGAAAGCAGCAGCTATCAAGAGATGCTGCAGGATGTAGAGAAGCCCACTACTGTGAGTGTGTTTGGTTGCTAACTTAACAGGGTCTTTGGCAGATTGCTAAAACCAAGACATATCTGTATTCACTTTTTCTTGGCACCCAGCTAAACCTTTTTTTCTGAGCTATTCTGCAGTTAGACGAAGCCATATAACTGAGTTCTGGCTAGATAGATAGATAACTGGATAGATAGAAGTGATACATAGCTATTTCTAGACCAGGTCTCTAAAAACTCCTACCAATCTGCCATGCTATTTCTTTTGTCCTCTACCCTCTCTGAGGGATTGAAATGTACAAGTCAAGGACATGGAGTCTTCTGGAGACAGGGTAGGGAGGGTCGGTGCATGGAAAGAACATGGGTTCCTAAATATGTGAAGCATAGCACCCCCCATCCTAATTAGACTATTTCCAGAGGAAGAAGAAAACTTTGTTTTGTCACACCACTGAAAATCTAGATTTTCTGTTACAACTGTTAGCCCATCCTGACTAGAATTTGATCATCATGAAAGGTGGGTAGTTTTTGTTTTCCTGAAAAACTTCCTCTTACTGGAAATCCAAGTCTAGATATAATTCATTTGATTTGTGTCAGGAAAAAAAGGATGCCCTCAAATCGGTTTTTTAATTTTAGATGAAATTTGACCAAGATAATACAATTCTGCACAATTCTTTGAACAAAGGAATTTTCTCTAGTATGATAGGTACTTGCTCTTTAATACATGGTTTTTATATTTAAATTATTTTTCATTGAAAGGTGTTGGTATTTAATAATTGTGTAAGTTTAAGGTGTATAATGTGTTGTATTGATACATGTATCTATTATAATATGATCACCTCCATACCATTAGCTAAAACCTAGCTACTATAGGTATTTTCTAAAATAATAAATCTTTACTAAAACTACAGGACTATATATTGTGCTTTCAAGTAATGTCCTATATATAACTACAGGACAAGAAAATTAACCCTTGAGAAAGGAATAAACCAATATATAGAGATGTTCATTATAGAGAAATTAGATTCACTGAACAAAAGGTTTCATCAAGACACATGTTTCTAATCAGTGTGCTCTGCTTTCCTGAGGGCAAATATCCAGCCAAAATGCTTCATTAGCAAATAATCAAGACACCCCTACCTTTGTACTACTTTTGAATGGGGAGCTGTCAGTGGGCTACATATAAAGGATGGATGAAGCAAAACACTGAACACAAAAACTCTACAATCAATAAATAAAATAGAAGCATAAGTATGTTATGGACCTACTAAGTCAGAGAAAAAACAATGTGGGACACCACATGGGGAAGCAATGTCAACAGAGAGGAGAAACAAAACTGAATTTTATTACATTTCTTATAATTCAGTAGGTAAAGAATCCAGATGGTCTAATAGTCTATCAGTTGCTATTTTGATTACACATTAAAAAATCTTAAAATATCATTTGTGCCTGTCAATACTGGACATAATATAAAACATCTTTTGTAATCTATGTGCATTTTCTCAGTGTTTTGTTTTGTTTTTTTTTTAAGCACCTAAATAGCCTTTATTGGTTATGGTCTATTAACATGAAGTTGAGTGTTCTTCCAGAGTTAGAGCCTAAAAGTCCATTCAAAATTTTATTCAACTTGCTTTACATGGTAACACCTCACAATTTAGATGTCTATTAATAAATACCTGTGAAGATAAATATTATGGTATACTCACAAGAAAGAAAGGACAAAGACATATGGCTTAGTTCAAATGAAGGCAAGCATTACAAGTAGTTTAAACAAAGAAGCAGAGCCTATAGCCAAAAGATACAGAGTTACATACCTTAATAATTGAAGAAAACATAAAACAATATGCATACAACAATAACTTGCCACCTGTATTCTATTTATATCTATATCTATGTATATAAATCTATACATAGATATAGATATAAATGGTATGAGACAGTCAGAAGGTGAAAGAAAAATAAACATAGGGCAACTCATGTTTGTGGAGCACCTACTATGTAACAAGTGCTCTCATTCCCATGCCCCCACGGAAAGATGTCTTTTCAAGGGTACCAGTGATCTCTCATGGTTTTCCATATCCTGTCTGGATTTCTGTCCCACTGAGCCCGACCAATGTGTTTGCCCAACGCCCAACTCCCAACTCACAGCTTCCCTGGGATGTCCTAAAAACTTTTTAGGACAAATTTTAAGATGAGTTAACTGGGGATCTTCCTGCCTCCCCCACACCTGTTCCTGCCACAGATTGCTTCACCTTAGCCAATAACAACTCTCTCTTTCCAGATTCTCGAGCCAAAACGGTCGGTCCTTCTCAACTCCCATCTTTTCCCACATCCGCATCCAGCAACAAACCTGTCACCTTTACCTGTAGGGTATATGCAGAATCTAACTGCTCACACTTCCACTAATACCAGACTTCAGGGGGAGTTCTCCTTTTAAAAAAGAGAAGCTAGATTATACCATTCGCCTGTTCAAAACCTCCAATCACACCCAGGATAAAAACCAGGGTCCTGACAATAATCCACCTGGTGATGTGTGATCTGGCCTCCAGCTCTCTCCCTGAATAGATCTTCTACCTTTCACCACACACTCACTCCTCTCCAGCTATACCAGGCTCCGTGCAGTTTCTTCATACATTTTTGGCACACTCCTGCCTCAGGTGCTTCTCAGTGAGACTTCTATTCAAATGTCATCCTTTCTGATGACCTTATTTAAAATTCCCATCTTTCTACTTCTTGCCCTAGCACCCTATATCCCCTTCTTTTCTGACCTTTCTCCATAGCACATATTACATTTGTCATTTATTTTCTTTATTGTCTGACCTCCCACTCTAGAGTGTAAGCTATATGAGGGTTTGTTCTTCTTCCCCTATTTTGTTTTCTGCTTTATTTTCAGAATCAGCCAAGAAACCCAAAATACTTGGGAGAACTGTTATCTTATTTAATTCAAATGGATCTTTCTAGTAAGAAATGATCAGCATTTTCATATACTAGTTGAAAAAACTGAAGCTTAGAAAAAATAAGTAATATTCTAAGTAGCAAAGGTGGGAAAAAGGAAGATGGACAGAAGTCTTGTCTACCTTTTGAGACACCTTGCTGTTTCCATCACACTACCTGCCTTCAAATAAAAGAAATTATACCATATTTACTTAAAGCCCACTTGGGCACTAAAGTCTAAGATCACTCAATCATTTTTTATTGTTTTATTGTTCCCCTTCCCTAATTCATTCTGTTGAGTTTCTCGGGCTTACCTGAATTTTAAAAACTATTTTATTTAAAAATTAAAATAGCATTACATCAAATTTTTAAAAATATTTTTTTCAAAGTTTACACATTTTCTAATCAGGAATAGAATTACGATGTGAACCAACTTCCCAGAATATGTCTGAAATTTATAAAATATTTCCTTTGATTTCATTGCTATAAGAAAAAAGATCTGAAAAATAAATTTCAGGGACTAATCATAATTTGGATTTTTTTTCTAATCTCCCTGCACTGATAATTCATTTTTCATCCAATAGACACAAAAAAGAAAAAAAAAAAAAAAGAAGGGACAAGAAGGGAGGAAGGGAGGGAGGGAGAGAGAAAACAGATGAAGGTCAAGAGTATTCACTTCATAAATGGGTAATTGTCATTCTTACTCAAATCTGTATTCCAAAATTTAGAGAAAATTTAAAGAGTTCTTCAAATAGATCTGGGGACCTTTACAGACTATATAATTCACTTGAGAGAACAATTTGCACGTGCACATGTGCGCGCACACACACACACACACACACACACACACACACACACACTGCAGACATTTATCTTAAGCCATTCTGAACATTTGCAGATTTCCACTATCCTTTGTGATTCTGAAATTGGCATCCCTTATTATTAATGTATTGGATATTACTCTGTGCAAAGAATACTAAATTTAGAGATGAAGATTAATTCCTCAATCTTAGATGTTTAAACAAAATTAAAGATAATTTTTAATATTAAGAGATGTAGAAATAACATACCTTCACTAAGTTCTAAATATAAAACATACTCTAGTGGGTATGTTTAAGTCAGGATGGTGAATTTGAAGCCACACATATTCCTCTTACAAAAGCCACTTGCTTCTAAAGGGATCAAACATAGATGTTAACACTTAAATAAATAAGCAGTACCTTAGCAAAGTTTGAAGTCAAACTAACAACTGGCATTATTAATTCTAAATTTTGAGAATGTTTTTCAATCTTCAAAAAGGGCTATATGGAAAGATATTAATTCTGATTCATCCCATTTGCCTCCTAGTCATTTCAGTGAAAAAGTGAAAAGCATGGACCTGCCACATCTGCTTCACCTGGGAACTTACGAGCAATGCAGCATCTTGAAGCCATCCCAAAGCTACTGACCCAGACTCTGCATTTTAGCAAGGTCCCCAAGAGATGCATACGCACGTTAAAACCTGAGGAGCTTTTATGTACACTACTGAGAAAATATTTTTGCTTAGTTATAGGAATTAAACTACCTTGGGACACCTGGGTGACTCAGTCGATTAAGCATCTGTCTCTTGATTTCAGCTCAGGTCATGTCAGGATCCTGGGATTGAGCCAAGCATCAGGCTCCATGCTCAGCATGGATGGAGCTCACCCACTTCATCCCCTTGCACACTCTCTAAGATAGAGTAAAATCTTTAAAAAAAAAAAAAAAATGAGCGTAGGAATCAGCTACCACAGCAGTGATATATTCAGAGAAAGAGAAGAGACTATCTTGAAGACCCTATTTCTTTTGTTTCTCATTTTGTATAAGGAGCAAATGCTAATGGGGAACCTGTATCACCAGTTATGGCTTCTTGAACATTGACTCAACTAACCTGAAAGCAGTCTTGAGCTCTGCCGAGAAGATCACCATTATCACTGAATAAAAATAATTTCATTCTCAAGTCTAACATTTAAATGATATAAGATTCCAATTTAATTAGGACAACAATGTGAAGCCAGCTCAAATATAAAGCAGGGACAATTTTCTAATGGATTTAAATTACAAGCTTGTGACAGACTATGACAGACGACATATTTACTTTTCATACGAGCTAAATGAATACCTTAGATAAAATGTGCTAAAAACACAGCAAACTTGGAATTAATGAAACAGTTGATAATATATTTTTAAAGAACACTTTCTCTTGTAAAGGAAAATAAATCTGCAAAGCCAAACAGTCAGTTAAAATGGCAAAATCCAATATGTTATTGGAGCTTAGTAATGAGTCGGGAATTTGACCTTTCTTCAGAAATTGAAGATGCTCTAATCAGAATTAGCCAGGTGCACACTAGGGTCAAGCGCCATCCAGAAGTTTTGCTAAATAGCTTCTATCTCGCCTCTGATCATAAACGCTTCAGATCCCAGGCTTTGACATCCCAGTGACCTCAGTATTGTGGTTAGGCAGCTGCCACTTATTTCATTTTCAATGCACCAAGTTTTGCGTGCCTTAACTAGGGGTCTTTTGGCAAAATATTTAGCCTAATAAATTCATGATCTAGCATTTTATCTTCCTTATCATGGCTTCGTCTCTTTAAGGAAGAGAGAAGTCAAATACGACTGCAGAAACTGAGTGGAAAATGAGAATAGAAGTGTACACATGCTTGAAGACATCACGGTGAACTAATGACTAATTACTGTGCAATTGAATACTAATGGAGAGACTCATGAAATCAACATGAACAGGAAATGAACTCAATATGACCAATGGTTCCACAATTAAAATCAAATAAATGCCTCATAATAGAAAGACTTAAAAGATATTACTACAACCAGTCAATTATTCTTCGGGTTATACTTTACTAAAATAAGCATAATGCTAGGTAGAAGTAGCTAGCTAGATATCTTTTGAAAAGTTAATGTGCATCTGAAATATAAATTATAGTACTATAATTATCTTCAAATTAAAGTATGTAAAACTAGTTCAATAGCAAGTCACTTATTAAAGCAAATCAGATAAACATGCATTTCAGGAAAGAAACTTGAGAGGTTAACTTTCTAGGACCTCTTAATTAATTAATTGTCACTCCAAATGTTTAACTCTTTCATCCTGGGCAGTCCAGTCAGAAAACTGTCAATAGGAAACAAGCTTGGCCACTGGGGGGAAGGCAACACACAAACAAAACAAATAAATGTATAAAGCCTCTACCTCTAATGCCTAAAGGGGTAATAGCAATTATAAAAATTGATTAATAAATTTGTCACCACTTTTAAGAAAACTGCATGCATATTTGCTTTAGTTCTATCTCATTTACTTCTTTTCCACGACCCAATGGCTGAATAAGGCAGATTAAAATAAACTGCAATATTTTCTCTTGAAAAGTCTACTCACTTATCAGCTGTGGATCTAATCAAGGACCTAATAAGTCCATAATGGTACATTTGCTTCCCAAGAGAAACCATTGTTTCTCATCATTCCAGAAAATACCCCCTTGCAAGGTGCAACCAAGAGCCACAGACTCACTGCAACAGTCTAATAATTTGATTGGGGGCCCTTAGGCAGGGATAACTTAAATTACAATTAGAGAGCCTTCACACTGGCGCTAACATCTGTGTACTGAACCACTGTATACTGATTAAAGGTTTTCAAAAAAAAACTAAGTACTTCCCACATTAGAGACGGAGCCTAATTCGAATGGCCCTCATTTTTGGTATGTAATACTTCAACATTCCCTGCTGAGATTCCTGCTCATGAATGCAAAGAATGCATACCCTGGGTGATAATGGTCTTAGGAATGTCCAAAAAATGCTCAGGTATAAATGGGCAGAAGGGCATAGCCCCGGAAAAGAAAGGAAAGCACTGTTCATTTCATCCATCTTCCTGTGTCTACTTCCCCCTGACTTTGTGGCTACATAGTTGAGGTGTTTTTATTTTGTTTTGTTTCTGTTAAGAGCGATTCTAAGCAGAGGGTCAGAACTCAGAGAACTTGCCATGGGGGCACCAATTAATGAAAGTTGACATGAATGAGGACACGCACACTGCATCCCTCAGCGTCCTCCTGCCTTCTTATTAAATGAATCGTGCATGCAAGGAGAACAGAGCAAGACGAAAACAGAGCCACAGAGCTCTTCCCCAACACCCTAGCTACTCTGCTCTTTCTCCTCTGTTCATTAGGGCCTTTTTCAAGCACATGGCTGCAGCAGATGTCCCCAAGAGAACATTTTGTTTCCCCCCTGCATCCAGGCTCAAACACCTGGGCTCTGACATAACGTCCGGTGGAGGCTATTTTCTTTTTCCTTTTTTAAACTTTCCTTTTATTTGGTTTGCATACAAGGCTAATAATGAGGTTTAAAAAACTATACACAATCAGTATACAATTACACTCATCGGGAGCCTGACATGTAATTTCTGATAAACCCGTATAACTATGAACAGCAAAAGGAACCACGGAGCGCACACAATGTGTGGGGTCATCAGAACACAATGCCAACACAATCTCTGCGTCATGTCTTGTTGCATAGTATTAATCAGTGCAAACATTGTTTGGGAAATGAGAGGGGAGAGAAAGAGCAGTTTCCCAGCTGCTACTGCTTTGCCATCAAATCTGATAGTTCCATCTAATATAAGAGACTTCAGTAATAAAGCTTAGAACCAACTAATGACTCTTGAGGAGTCTATTTAAACTATTCAAAATATAATGAAATAACACATCCTTATATATAATCCCAACTCTCCCAATAATTTCACATTAGACATTTCTTTAGCAATTCATTTTCATAAGTTTAGGAAATGCATTAGCATCTTTAACAGGTACAATAGGTGGGTACTGAGTATCCACATCATCTAAATGATCAGTGTTCTAGGTTAATGACTATAATTTTGATTTATTTCAAATTTTCAAATCCTACACGTTGCAACATAATTATTCTTCTGTTGGTTGTTATAAGGAAAGGATACAATAAGGTTTCATTATGAAAGAATTATCCAGGACCATAAGATGACAGCCCAGGTCACTGGGGAGCACAATGCAATACTATTGTCAATACTATTGATATGTCTTAGGAAAAGTAAGTCTAGGAAATGCAGAAATGTCACAAGCTTTGTTTTACCTTCATTTTAATAGAGCACAGAATGACCTGTATGGGAGGGGTTGACTACTTCAATTAGGTTTATGCTATTTTCAATAGGCACTTCCAATCAGTGCATTTAGCTGGAAAGCAATTCCTGACTTTATTATTACTGTTGTCATCCTTAAAATGCATTCTATTTATTTTTTTAATTCGCCAGGAGGGGCGAAGAGAAGACGGGAGCAATAAAGAAAAGGAGCCAGTAACATGCCCTTAGGGACCAATAGTGAAGGGAGAAGAATCACAGGAGAAGAGAGATAGGAGATGAAAATGAAAGACGTATCTTATTAAACCATCATAATTAAGAAGTAATAGCTATTCATAAAGAGACCCATGCCCAAAGGCCTTAAGATGTCTACAACAGCAAGGGCAAATGTTTTTTAATAGGTAATAATCAACAAATAATCTACATTAAAAAACAAACAGACCGCACAAGAAGGAGAAGGCAGAGTTCTTTCTTCTCACAGTGCTCCTGCCTCTGCTTCAGGGTGGACAGACCAAAACTGAAACTAACTAAAGAAAAGAAAAATTCATGACTGCTTTTCAAGTACACATAAATTTTGGCATATACAGAGATAAAGACCACTTGATTACAGAGCACCTTGATCCCTATCACCTGTAGCTTATATTAGGAGATGGTCCCTGGCTCTGAACCCTGAGATTACAATTGCTGCCAGAAATCCAAGGGAATCAGGGCCTGATGATGAAATTGACCCCAGATTATTCATTTTGGCACAAGACAGGAATTAATTGGGTGGATTTTTTCCTTAGCTTCTGGACTTTAAGTTAGCTGGACCTAGGAGTACTGACGAGACAAATCTGAAGGGAAGGAGAAACACATTTAGTCCTTGGACACCCCCTAGTGTCTATGTGAGCATGAAACCATTTCACAGGTATCCCTCCCTTTCCTGCTACATAGAAGGACTGACAGGTCTGGCTCCTAAAGATGAGGACCCAGGACTCCAGGCCTGTGAAAAATCTGCTTGCCTCTCAGATCAGGAATCAAGGTATCAGACTCAAAACCCCTCTCAGATACTTCTAGAATTTTGGCTTGCCATTAACTTCGTCTTAGTGTAGCAGAGTTTGTCTCAAGAAAATGTGGAAAATTATGGGTAAAGCCAGGAGAGGTCTACAATTTGTTCCCCCCCTCCAAAAGATATTTCACAGTTAATATACAGGATGCAAAATGAAAAAGAGAAATGGAGGGAAAATCTATTTCAGAGAATATATGGTAGTTTGTCTTTATATAGATAACTTGTGAGTGTTTGAATAAGTTCTGTGATGTATTTATGTTTGCCGATGTGATTGGATGTGAATACTGAATAAAGTCTGCAAAAAACTGCTTGCTAGCTACTTCTCTCAGTCAGCGGTTCTCTGAGCAGTATTTCATTTGTGTGATGAAGATATAATTTAAAAGTGGTGTGGAAAAGCTTCAGTGTAAGCACCTTTGAAAGTTCCCACACAAATTGTATATGATTCCCTTTCCATCGAGGTATATTAATTTTTTTGTGTGTCTTGGAGTTATCCACGGATTAGGCTTTCTCTGTTAAAATGTTGTTAAAATTATGAAATGTTACCATGAGTTTCATCCATGGTCATCTCAAAAGTATAAATGTGCCAGAATGTCCTTACTATATTTGCCTGTTGTAAATACCCAAATTTGTGCCGGTATGCACAATTCTAGGAAAAGCATCCTTCTATATGACTTACTGGAACTCCAAGAGACACTTCATATTTTCCTCATTTTTCTAGCATAATGCTTTCCCACCAACTGTTCTGGGTAAGCATTCTGCCATTCTATTCAACTTTGAGGGATATATTACAGCAATACTAGAGGGTACTTTTTTCTGCTGCACCTGGGTAAGCTGCAACCTACATGAGATCTGATTCTTTACAGATTCACAGAATTTTAAAGGGCAAGGCTTCTCAGAAACCACCTGATTCATACGCTTACTAAGAAATGGGGAGGTCAGACTGACTTCATGACTTGCTCAGAGCCACATGGCAAGGTTGTCAAAAGGCTAGAACAGGAAACCAGAAGTCCTACACCCAGTCATTTTTGGTCACAGATGCTTCTAAGTGTAAGACTGCATCCTGGGAACTTTATAAAGGTGAATATATCACCTGTGGCAGGAAAAGAGAAGCCTGATTGCAAGGTTTGTATGTCCTCCATGTGGGGGACATATACCCTGAAAGGTGAAAGTGTCTGGCCAGCTCCTATGGCACCCACCCAGGAAGATCATGACAGTGAACTCAAAGGTTCTCCTTCCCTTGATTTTTCATCCACAACTCTGATACAAGATTAGACTGTAGGAAGAGAGAAAGGAACCAAGGGGAGGAATGTCAGAAACATCTTGCCCCCTTCAACTACCACTAGCAAGCATGTGAATGAAACAGTTTTGTTCCTTCCCCAGCAGGAAATGCTACTGTTTTAAATACCAAACAAAGATAGCTCTTGCTTCTGGTTACAACCCACACAAAATAAACTTATTTTTAAAAAGGAGTCTTGGCAATATGGTAACAAAACCTATATAATTCTCTTGATCTTTCATCTCTATGCCAATGTCTTTTTTACAGATTATGGCCTCAACCCCTGACAAATCTGCTTAGTGAATTTCTGGCTGACAAATCTGGCAACACAAACGCAGTCTGAAATACATTCCAAAGGCTAAACATTTTCATAATAGCTACTTTACATAGCCTAGTAGGTTTCCCTCTAGGACACCAATTAGATTTTTTTTAAAGTGACAGTGTTAATTTTTATGATTACACACAGAACTGAGATTTTTATTTAATACACTGGGTCTTCTTTTAAAGCTTTTCAAGGGGATCAACCACTTTGCCAACAGACGGGTGTTACAGCAGGGGTGATTATAGTAATTTTTCATGTAATTGGAAGTCACCATTTGGTTGCTATCTTTCACATGCTTGTTGACTCATCATATAATCCTTTATAATGGAGGTTTGTTGTATGTCACAAGGAATGTGCCAAGCAGCCAGGAAATAACAAACAGAGGAACCCCTGGCTGGTGGGGACCACAAAAGTCTTTAACATCTGCCTAGCTCTTTAGACAGCAGTAAATTTTACTTAATAGCAGTGACCAAACACTGAGAGAAAGGTTTCAGAGAATTTGGGGAAAAGCTGTGTTTTCCCTCAAAAGGAGAGGTCTCAAAAAACAAGATTCTATTACACACCATGAAAGCACAGTTTTAAAAAGATAAGAAGGTATAAGTATTCATTAGAATTATCCAAGTCCCTTCCCATAAATTCAAGAATTTAAGACCAAAGGAAATGCAGCATGTTATCCCTCAAATTCACTTACCACAGCTTCACCTTTCATCTCATCTTTTGAATCCCCATAGTTAGCAAAGTGCTTTAATGGAAGAAACACACAAACAGGTTACATGTGAATATTAGATGCTGTGTAAAATAGTGGGTAAAGGTTAGAGCTGGAAGCGGGGACGCCTGAGTTCTTAGCCCAGTTCTGTCATCCTAGGAGAGACATGTGAACACAACAAAGCCTCAATTCCCTTAGTGAAGAGGAGCATCACTATGATTCCTGAGTCTCCCTAAGAAAGAGGTCAAAATAAATAAGAGTAAATCTGGAAGTATTTTGTATGTTAAAGCACTAAATGCTAGGCCTTAAGGTTTGACTTCAGATGATGGTTTCTGTTAACAGATTGCCTCCTTTGAACCAGTAAAGTTGGCACAGCCATCTATAATGTGCATTCTATCTGACGCTATGTGCATATTTCCTTTGGAATTTTCCAACAGAATTAGTACTAAGCTGCTCACTTTTATAAAAAGTGTCTCTTGACCACTTATTTCTATTAGGTCCAGAAGAATGACTTATCAGTGACTGTTTTTCCTTTCATAAAAAGGCCCATGATTATTGATAGCCATGCTGCCTGAAAAGCATTTCAGCTGGAGCAACTCTTGCACATTGATTTGACGAAGAACCTGCATTTGTGTTTTAATTTACATATCTAAGTACTATTTTATAACTCAAGCACAATATTAAATATGCCCCATCTTACTTAGTTCCTAAGATCTGAGACAAAGGTCGTTTGCCTCACTAACCATGTGTTACAAATTAGCCATAATATGAGTCAGCCCTAGGTTAAATACTTTCAACAAATCCAATGCAATTATGTATTATACTTTAAATAAGTAAATATAAGACACAAGTAAAAACAAAACCTAACAATTCAAACAAACAGTTTATTTAACCAATATTAGCTCTATGACACCAAAAACAAATATGAAATAGGATTGTCTTAGAAATTAGAAATGTCTGTGTGTCATGTACGTTATACTGCTGCTTAACTGTAATTATTTCCAGCATTTAATATCACATACTCATTGCCTTCAAAAGGCCATCAGTGATATAGGCTTCTCACAGAAGTTAGCTGAGGGGTGCCTGGCTGGTTAGGTTGGTAGAGTGTAACTCTTAATCACAGGACTGTGAGTTCAAGGCCCAGATTAGGCACAGTGCTCACTTAAAAAAAAAAAAAAAAAAAAAAAAAAAAAAGCAGCAGCAACAACTGCAGCAGCTTCTTAAATAACAGACCATCAAAGAGAACAGTTGGTAAAATTCAATTCTATTTTGATGCAATAGTTATCTCAGATAAGAAAGTAAAGGCAGGGGGCGCCTGGGTGGCTCAGTTGGTTGAGCGACTGCTTTCGGCTCAGGTCATGATCACGGAGACCCGGGATTGAGTCCCACATCAGGCTCCCTGTTCGGCAGGAAGCCTGCTTCTCCCTCTCTCACTCCCCCTGCTTGTGTTCCCTCTCTGGCTGTGTTTCTCTCTGTCAAATAAATAAAATCTTAAAAAAAAAAAAAAAAAGAAAGTAAAGGCAGGATCCCGAGACAACTGCCTCAGCCTTAACAAATTCTGTAAATAATCAACCAGATAACTTAATGCTTTCTAGAAACCCATAATCACTAGGACATTTTAATTCCTAAGTATTCATATCTGTCCAGTGCCACAGGAATTAATAAGTAAATTGCTGTTGAGTCAGTAAACAAGCTTTCAGAATCAGGATTAGAAGTTCATTTCATAAATTACAATCACCTTTTACTTTACACAAAAGGAACAAAATTCCTTTGTGAAGTTCAGTTCTGCTACTCCAATCAGGGGGACATTCCACTGATAACAACTTTTGTCCCACTCCTAAAGCTCACGACTACAAAACCCACAGCACACAAAACTATAAAACTACCTTACAGGTGATAAGTCATTCTTTTCTCCAACAGAGGAAAATATTATCTCAACAGAATCACAGAAATAATAAAGTTGCAAGAACCCCTTGCCTTTCGTGGCTTCCTCTTGTTGAAGACGCACATTCCCTTCCGATAAACTACTTGTATCCAGTCAAATGACACTGATCAAATTATGGAGGAAAAAAATGCACTCTTTGTCTCATATTCCTTCATGATAGAGCTAACAACTTATTTAATTCCATTAATAAATTTGGTTTGGTAATGGTTTTTATCATTTTCCTCTTTGCTTTTTTAAACTTAGAAAAAGAGGGAGGTATGTGAGGACAAGGGCGTGTTAGGATTGATGTGGATTCTAGTTTTCCTCTTGAGTTTAAAATCATAAACTATTCACTAATATGAATTCTAAGGAGCAGCCTGTCAGATCCATTGTGATAATTAATATAATGGCATACAGTAAATGCCACTGCTGTTAAGGCTGTTATCTTGGTGATTACTGTTGTTTCTGACAATGCTATTAATAACATTACCATGTTGATAATGATACTAACAAACAATGTTAAATACAAACAACACAATGCACTTTGTACTATCCATGCATATTGGAATACTGGAATAAGTACATTTCCTGGGTAGAAGCTGATCATCTAAATTGTAAGGGACACCCACACTACTTGTCTTCAGAGCATCTATATATTGGATGTGAGTGGGTGAGACTTTGCAACAAAGGGCTGGGAAACCAGTTTTATATAATAGCTCTTCAGAGTACAAATGGAAAGTGAAAGGACTGTATGAAGATTTGAAGAAGAGAAATCTTTGGTGAGATGAGAACTTAGTGCGAAGTTAAGATTTAGAATGTTAGGGTATCAAAGAAGTATATATTACATCAGTGACAAGGCAACAACTAGACAACTTTATCTTCCTAATCTTTTTCTGATGACAAATGCAATATACTCAATTGTAAAAAAAAAAAAGTTGGATGACACAGAACAATATAAAAGAGAAGCATCAGAAGCATGTGTAATACTATCAATAGATGATTTAAATTTTGAGTCATTTATTTTGTAATGGGGAGAACCCTAATTAGATCAACAGTTTAGTGCTTTTCTAATACTGCTTCACAACCTGTTAGTGGAAGACAGAATCAGCTTTTTGGTTTATAATCAGCATCCTTTCTTTTTTACAATGGACTAAAAGTTTTTGCAGTAGAATATATGTTTTTGTGAAACTTTTATTCATATATACCATGCATATAGGCATGGGTCATGATGTAAATGAATTTCTACATATGGGTCACAAACGCTGAAACTAACTACTTAAAAGCTTTCAATTGTCACGATTTTGGTTGACTTATTTGAAAAAAGAAAAGGAATTGGCATGGAGTTCTAAAAAATAATGAGACATATTTCATATATTTAATCTTGGTAAGAAATACCTTAAAAACACTACTTTATTATGACACTGATGGAGATATCAGTTGCCTTCACCTGGTTACACTTACACATACCAGATGCCATTGAGCGAAAACAGACACTGTCATTAACCTTACGGAGCTCACAAACTAGATATTAATCAAATAACCAAGCAAATACTTGTACAATTTCAGCTGTAATAAATGCCATGGTGCTCAGAGGGTCCAAAACAAGGGAGTGTAATCTAATTTAACCTAAAGGAAAATTCAAGGAAGGCTGCTCTGAAAAGGTACCATCACTGCATTTTGAAGGATAAATATAAGGTGAAGAGCAAAACATTCCAGATAGAGAGGACAGCATATTCAAATGCCTAGATCTAGGCACCCCTGGGAGTACAAAGCCCACATGGTCACTCACTTCAGACCTGCTTTCAAGGAGATTATCACAGGTGCTCTACGACCTGGATTTAGCCTATCTGTATACCCAGTGGGGAGAAACACTGTCCTTCCTTGAAAAAGAGCCCAACTGCTTCAAAAAGTTTAGCTGATGATCTCTTGCAATATAAACATGGATAGGTTAGATCACCTTTTGTGTAGCCTTCCAAACCTTCTTATTTCATTTTTTTGTTTTTTAAAGGGTGTGGATAGTTCACTGGTGGATCACACAATTGCCAAAGGGTTTAAAATGTAAATGGGACACCATGAGGGTCAGTGCTTGTCTTCACATACAAGTGAATATGCATATACCCCTTGTAATAATTTCTTCATAAAACACTGGCACATCTCTCATAATAAGCCCAGTAATATTTCTCCTTAGAGGAAAAGGAAGTGGGAAACTTCTAAATACATCTTCCATACCTTAAAAGACACAAATACAGACCAATCAGCTATAATTTTGAATTCTAAAAACTGTAAGCACATTTTGGGTTCTTAGTTGCTTCTACTCTAAAATCACTTGGCAGCTTGCTAGGTATTTAACATTAGGAAACTTTAATTTAAAGAAAGCCAAGGTTTTCAAAAAACAAATTTAAGTAGACAGTTCTGGAAAGCTTAGTCTCTTAAAGTATAAAGGATAACAGAGGGAAAAAATAGGTAAATTTCATTTTGTCAGTACAACTATGTAGTAATAATTTCTCAGAACCATTTTAGGAGGTAATTCTTTCTTCAGTTTGGCTACCAAAAAATAATTTGTCTTCAAAGCATTATTCCACATTTGGTCTGGAAATTCATTTTTTCATTCATTCAACTAACACTACTTAGACACAAGTAGTTACAGATATATATGTTAAATATTTACTGAAATTACCTAGATATGAAAGAAATCCCTCCAATCCATTTTCCACATGGCGCCAGGATGATTTTATAAATCTTATTATGACATCCCTTGCTTCAATAGTACTCCTCTGCACTTGAGGTAAAAATCTAAATCCATATTACAGGTTTTTATAAAGCTCTACAAAAATCTCTTCCTGCTTATTTTCCAGTCTCATCTCACCAGCCCTCAGTTACTATGCTCTGATCACAATGACCAGCTCTCAGTTCCCACCTAGGGACTTAACACAGGCCAATTCCTCACAGAAGAGAATTGCCTCCATTCTTCATTTGTGTGGTATTACCTCACTTTCTAGGTCTCCACTTACAAGTCCCAGTGGAAACACCAATGGAAATTATGCCCCCTTGTGAGAACACCTTGCACTTTTTCTTCATAAGATTTATCACAATTTGTAAACATGTACATTTTTGAATGTTTTTTTTTTGTTTTGTTTGTTTTTGTTTTTAATATTGGCTTCCTCCACTAGACTATGGGCCCCAAAAGGGCAAAGATTGCACCTGGTTTCTTTCCTACTGTATTCTAGAGCTTAGCTCCAAAAGTATCTATAGACTACTTTTGTTTTAATCCTAGATCCACCACTAATCACTTAACCTGATACAAGTCATTTAACCTTTCTAAAACTAATCTTACCACCTAAAAATGATTACAATACTACCTTCCTTTCATATTATATTTAGATTGTTTTAAATGCCATTGCCTAGAACAGAGTTGGGCTTAATCAACGAATAAACTTCTTTCCCACTTCCTCTCCTTCACCTCCATGTACATCTAAAAATGTTTCAACACCCTGTCCAAAATAATGCAATGACTCACAAGTCTGGCATTTACCAGCCACTAGTTTACTTTTCCCTTCCTACTCCCCAATTAAGAGAAAGCTCATTTTGAGGTTTAATGGAGAGTGTCACAGGTTCATCAGAGTTCAATTCAGCAGTCTGGAGTGAATCTGTAATAATCCATGACCACAGACCAGTTTGTATTTTTCCACTAATAGAACTCAAGAATGGCTATGTTTAAATGGAATTTTGCAGGTCATTAATCCATTCTAAGGACTGACTCCTTTGGCTGTTTAATTGGGAAACAGTGGTGGTAGGAGCAGATTAAAAATCTAGATTTACCTAAAATGTAGGTGGCAGACTGCTTATATTTTATTTATACTTCAAAAGAATTTCTGAATGTCTTAAATTGAAAAATTCAAAAAGCCACCATTATCTTCCTCAATCAGACAGGATTTAGATAAGATTTGCAATGATTCCATAAAATGCCAAACCCTGGTCAGGCAGAAAGTTTCTTTCTTATTGAAACTGAAGAATGAAGCTGTAGAAGACTATCTTTTCGTGTTCTGAACTGACCTTCTTGTTTGGAATTGACTACAGTCCTCTATTTTGCTGCCTCAGAAAAAGACTCATGCATCCTGTAATTGGTTGAAACAGGCCAAGTGCTGCAGCTCTGGCCAATGAAACCTGAGGGGATGATTAGAGGAGGCCATTTCTAGCAGAGCTTTTTCCCCCTTTAAATGATACATAAAACAGAGATATTCTCCTTTTTATGTCTCTGGATAATATAAACTGCAAGATATCTAGTCTACAGAAGCTGTTTGGGAATGTCACCTTGGTATATGTGGGATAAGAAATATTATCTGCATTAACAGAAGAAAAGAAGTGAAGTGTATAAATGTAGAGTAACTAGACAGAGTCATGATACAGACTACCTCAGTTGCTATAAATTATCTGGTAATTCTCTACTGACACCTTCCTTTGCTCTGCTCCCCACCTCAACCATATTCCAACCAGTCCTAAAGTTTTAATCCTGGCAAATGCCTACACCAATGCCCTGTCACTCCCCAAATATATAATATAATATAATATATATAGTATATAAATTTATATTTTTCTTAATTCTAAAGTAGTAATTGGAAGAAAGGTGTCCATTTACTAATCACATATTTCAAACTTCAAAAGGTGATATATGGATAAATGGGTGGGTGGGTGGATGGATGGATGGAAGTATGGACAGACAGCTCTTGTATCCATATTTAACATACATCAAATGCATGTATATTAACATATGTCACATACATTTAACATATGTACCTCTTTTTTTAGAGAGGGGGACAAAAGGAGAACCAGAGGGAGAGAGAGAGAGAATCTTAATCAGGCTCCACGCCCAGCACAGAGCCCAATGTGGGGCTCAATCTCATGATCCTGAGATCATGACTTGAGCCCAAATCAAGAGCAGGATGTTTAACCAACTGTATCACCCAGGCACCCTAACATATATACATTTAACAAATATATTTAACATGCATTTTTACATATTTACATTTTCATATATATTGTACATGTGTGTAGTATGTGCAATATGTCTACACAGAGAGATTGAGAGAGAGAATAGCTAATGGTTTATGGAAATCCAAAACAAAACTGGAAACAAGCTTCAAACCCCAGAAATTCATAGATTCAGTGTTTATTCAAATGACTAGCATTGTTCTTTTACCAGCATGTTAGTAAGGAAAATTTATGAAAGCCATGTCGGTAAGTAGTTTCCTTATCTCTACAGAGGTTTTAATGACTCACTGCCATTCCTCTGCTTTATTTATCCATCTTCTTTGGAATTGTAATGACTCACCCTAAAGATGATGACTAAATGTCTACAGTGATTTAATGCTGTCAGCTACAGTAAAGACAAAACTAGAAACTGTCAATTATTAGGCTAATTAGGAAATACCAGATTTCTACAATAACAGAAAACAAGAAGTCATTACCAGAAATGTTCAGTTGGAGTTCAAAGTAGATGCATATGAAGTTAAACATGTAGTCACTAAAAGAGTCATTCCAGAACAATCACCAGCCTGCCTCCATTTTCTTTATGTTGCAAAGAGGCACTTCAACCTCACCTTAGAAAGTTGAAATTTGGAATGGAATGCTCGATTTTGTTCCTCTACTTTTGTTGAGAAATTTGATATCTTGACTCTCTCTAAATGTAATATTCCTATCCCTCATAATCTAGTATTACACCTATACACAAGCCTGAGAGTAGTGGCAGCCCCCAATCCTCTTCTTGTGCTTTAAAGAGGACAAGCAGTGGGATTTAGAAAACCAAGAATTTGCCTTAAAAGGAACTATTTTGTTTTGTTTTACTTTAAAATATGATTATAGGTATTTCTCATTAATTTATAAATTATGTGCTTTCCTTCGCATCACTAACCCACTAAACCCAAACCAATGATGGGACTTTCTTATCATTAAAAGTAAAATTAAACTTCTTTTTCATCTCCTAGCATATTCTTTCAGGACCCTTACACTTTTTTTCCTACACTGATCAGTGAGCCAGGAAGAAGTATATGGTAAGTTTTAGTGTTTAACAAACATTATGACATACCACAAACTTCATGAAAAACAATAAGAAATATATATATATATATATCATCTATCATAGGAAAGATGTTAAAATAGAATATGTGAAATTCAAGACTATTAAATTGCCAAAATATGTCAAGAAACCCAGGATCGTATATAAGTAATATCCTGCTTCAAGAAAAATACGGATTTAAAAATTACAGCCTATGAGACTCCGTTTTAAGATGACATAATAGAGGGTACATTAGTCAGTGTTTCTCACAAATGAATCAATCCATTGCATAATTGCAATCATATTTAATTATTATAGCAAAGTACAGGGAGCAGCATCATCTTTTTTTTGGACAACTCATTTTACACTGGAATTAGCCTAAAAGTAAATTCATTGAGGGTTACTTGTCTGGTTTTACCTGACCATTAAATATAAATTAATTTTTAAAAATTCTAGGTTTGAACGAAAACATGGTTAGATAAAGAAAGGTAGTTAGTATTTTTTTTAAATGCAATCACTCAGCGTTTGTTTAATGTTTCATTCACTCAATAGCAATTCCTCCCTTAAGCATTTGTGAAGTAGTTTGTGGACATGCTTGCAGTAGTATACTTGTGTGCAAAAATCAAACATAAAAACTGATCACATGCTCACAGCTGGAAACCATGTCAGGCTTTATTCAGTAAGGTATCAGGCATTATCATTTAGCGCTCCCACAGCGGGAGGAAAAATGGTGGCACAGAGGAGACCGATCACATCAGACACACTCCAGGGGTTTCCTTTCCCTACATTGTTCCTCTCCCAAATGTAACTCTTTAAATTTTAAATAGGAAAAGAACACACAGAATCATTGCTCAGAATAAAAAAGGGAGGGGGGAGTGGATATGAAGGAGGAAGGTAGTGGCAAAACAAGAAGGAAAACATTTCTCATTAAACAAAGTGAATACTAGAAAGCTCAACATACACTTTAATATGTCCTTAAGACCTAAAGAAGCACACACATCAAAGAAGTTTTGAAGATCTACTGTAGTTCAGACAGAGCAGTTATACTGTGCTCTGTTTTACAATTGTTGATTGTGAACACGTTACTTCTTAGTAATCAAATGCAAATGAATTCAAGAATAGCTAATTAGTGAGGTTTTTCTCTTATACACCTATACTTATCAGATACAATATATATTAATACATATTAAGCTATTTAAAAGAGTTGAAGATATATGAACTGGAGCACATTTTATTTTTCCTTTTCCAGACAAGAAATCCTCTTCCAACCCGGTTATCTAATTCTATTGCTTCAAAGAAAATTATAATTTAAGAATTAATTTTAACCTCTGAAAATCCCAATTTTCACATTAGTCCATGTTTAACACAGTAATACCATCATTATTTTAGAAGAAAATTACTCCAACACTAGGTTTATTTTAAAGCAAAATCCATGAGAGGCTTAGTTTCAGCAAGTGGAACAATTTCCAAACAAATAACGACTGCTATTTCATATCAATGGTAATTCAAGCCAATGCCTTCAATAGCCGTTTAACCAGCTCCTGAAATTTCATGGATGGATGGTTTAGTCAACGTTTCTCCTTCATGTATTTTGCTGCACCTACTGCTCTTCTCATTGACATTGCAGGCATTCTGTGCATACTTTGCGGTGTAGTCTAAAGAGTAGCCCTCTGAACCCCAGACACTTGGCTAATCTACTCTGCTCTTGGAATTACTGGAGAAAGAAATCTTTATCAGCATGTAATAGCCAAGTAAAGGTACAAAACAGATCTTGGCCCATCTGTCCATCTCCCAGTATTAATTTTTTTTAAGTAATTTTTACCTTCTACGTGGGGCTCACAGTCACAACCCCAAGACCAAGAAGTGTGTACTCCACCAACTGAGCCAGGCAGGTTCCCCCATATTCTAAGATTAGAATCATCTGCACCCTAGATTTCATTCTGAAAGAGTATGATAAAATTCTAATGTGTCTTTCTTGTGATCCTATCACAAATACAGAAATTAAGCCATACACATATATATCCTAAAGTAAATCTGAAATAAAATTCAGCTGTGATCTCTGGCCTCCTAACTGCAAAGCTGTACTTTCTATAAGCTCCTGTTCGGACACATACGTGTGTTTACATATACATATGTGAATATGGATAGTATATATACATGTGAATATACACGTGCATGCACATATATCCATATCCATATATCCATATACACGCATATCCTTTTAAACTTTTAGCTTTTTTCAAAAAGGAGAAAAAATAAAATAGATCTGCAGGCAGAAATAAGAAGAAACAACTGAATATGTGCATTTTCTTCTTAAACAGGGAATCAGATCAGCCTAACAAGATGTTTCCCTGAAATATTGGCCTCAAATGAGTCCATTCAGCCATGGCAAGGAGAGGTTTCCAGCCAAAACATTTAATTAGTGCCCAATTAAGACAGCCAGAATGATGTGAAGTCCGGGCTCTGGCCGCATGCACGCCTCAGGATGGGTAAGCAGCTTAAGTGAGTCTAGTCTGACTAAAAGCTGTCAACTGTCAAACTGTCAGTGGGCCATATGGGTCAGGCAGCATCTCGCTGAAGAATTCGGCTTGTCCACTCATCAGGGGAAAAAACACCTCCAACACCATTGGGTTGACAAATACCCAGGAAGTTCCTCAAAGCAGGAAGAACTGAAGTTATGATCAGATCAGAGGAGGAGCCAAATCATGTCCTGTTTAAACTTTCCTGGCACCTGACCAGCTATAGGAAAAGGTCCAAACTCCTTAAAATGGCAGACAATACCCTGCCTAATTATCTGGCCTCATCTCTCATCCCTCCCTCTCCCTGCTTTATCCTTGAGCAACGTTAAACTGCTTGACATTCCCTCCATGTCATGTGCACTTTCTGAACTCCAAAGCTTTCCTAATACTGTACCGTACTCTGCCAATAATATCATTCTCTCCTTTCCCCCCACCTCAATTCATTCATCTCTTTCACTCAAATTCATCATTTTACATTAAACTTAGGAGTTAGCTGCTACAAGAAGCCTTCCCTACCCATCCACTCCACCATTAACCTCAGGCAGGGTTACAGACCCTTTTCCCATGCTCTCATAAGCCCGTGGGTGTCTAGTGCTGACTTCAATGCATAAGAGTCTCATCATCTCTTTATGAGCCCATTTTCCTTTCTTCACTTGAGTATGCAACCTGGTAACAGGAGTGTAACTCCTTTGTCTTCATAACCCTAGCTCCAGGGGGGGACAGTGAATGTTCCTAAAAATTGCTACTGGTAAGAATCAACAAATTAATCAGGAAATAATCAAGTTAAAACCAATCTTACCCCATGTTTATTCCCTTCCTTTGTTTCAAAATGTCCCTTTTAGGCAAGCAAATAGCACTATGCAATAGGATTGATTTGCCTATATATACACAGTAAGTCAATACATAAGCCAGTCACTGCAACCCTATTGCTCATCTTGTGCTGAGGTCAGAGGGTACGCCCTTCCAAGAGGACACACAGAGGGCAGAGGAGCCTGGAATTAAAATCGATTAACGTATTAGACTGAGTGATATCAAATGGGGGAGTGAACTGGCAAACAAAAATCAAATGATCTTTAAAATAAGTTATTTTAGCTTTGGTATTTTATCAAAATTGGAATCAAATAGGATGTGGATGACTTTGGAACAAAAGAGGAAATCTTGGTTTGTAGAAGCACCCTAATCTTTTTCTAGTCTCTTCCTTAACAGAAATGTTTTTACATGAATATTATGTAGAAGAAACTGTCACAAGCAAACCTGAAAAGCATAGAGTATGAGAAGAGATGCCACTAGATTTGGTTACAGCTTGAAGACTGTGTGTGAGTGTGCATGCGCACGCACATGTGTGTTTGTGTTGAGGAGTGAGGTATTAATTCCCCAGAACTTATTCAGTAAATACTGGAGATTGAGATCTTTACATTCATCTGTCCACTACCTTCTTGAGTTAAATGTGCTGCATTAACTCTCTCCAAGCCCATCTCTGTCCCCTAACAACCCCAGGACCAAAGGGTGTTGCCTCCCTAAGAGTTCTATAAGGAAATGTAAAATTTTCTTTTAAAAAATTTTATATAAAGAATTAGCTTGCTCTGGGGACCTGAGTGGCTCAGTACTGTTCTGAGGGTTTAAGCTTCTGCTTTTGGCTCAGGTCATGATGTCAGGGTCCTGGGATCGAGGTCCGCATTGGGTTCTCTGCTCAGCAGGGAGCCTGCTTCCTCCTCTCTCTCTCTCTCTCTCTCTCTCTCTCTCTCTGCCTGCCTCTCTGCCGACCTGCGATCTCTCTGTGTCAAATAAATAAAATCTTTTAAAAAAATCTTTGATTAAAAAAAACATGCATTAGAAAACATTAAACATTCTCGAGGTGTCTGGGTGGCTCAGTTTGTTAAGCATCTGTCATCAGTTCAGGTCATGATCTCAGGGTCCTGAGATCAAACTAGAATAGAGCCCTGCATCAGGCTCCCAGCTCAGTGAGAAGTCTGCTTCTCCTTCTTCCTCTGCCCCTCCCCCCTGCTCAGGCCCTCTCTCTCTCTCTTTTAGGCTCTGAAACAAATAAGTAAATGAAATCTTTAAAAAAGAAAACAATAAACATCCTCAAACTTAATATTTCCTAAGTTCAAAACAAAGCTAGAACTTGTGAACTAATCATTTCACAAAGGTCCTTAAAATGAGCACACGTAAATAAGAACCATTTTTCAAATACCAAGTCTGGGTCACACCTCCCAGCACAGATAATTCAGGCTTGTAGTTTTGCCAAAAAAAAGTTAAAACATAAATTATTTTAATATATCGACTAACCACTCTCAACGATAACGCTTATGCACACCCCTGGAAAGCCGCGCTCTTGGGTCATAAGGAAAAGGACCCTACAGCTCTGCACTGAGTAACCGCACTGAGATATGTGAAAAGTTTTGTACTTCAATAGGAGTGGGGTGCCCCTGCTTGTGTTCCCTCTCTCCCTCTATCTCTCGCTGTCAAATAAATAAAAAAATAAAATCTTAAAAAAAAAAGAGCACATCTCTGTCAGGAGGACAGAGAAGCACCAAGTCCACTAAGGTCTGTCCAGGGAGGCTACAAACCTACCTGCAGGAGGCAGCCTGTCACCAAGCCATGGTGGTGACTGAGCTGGCCAGGGCTTCCCCTCTACATTACAGCCAACTCAAATCAGTGGGTGGCACCCACTTCGCCCCTCCCACAACCAGAGGTACCAAGGTCTCCTGGCCTCCCTACCAGTGGCAGGGAAAAGTTTCTGAATCTCTTCTAAGGGACACTAAGAATACTCATGCAGCAGCTGCTGCCACCACCCCGCTAGCTATATTAAGGTGGAAAATCAAGGAACATACTGACTAGGAAAACAGAACCCCGGAGAGAAGAAACATAAACAAAGAAAAAACAACAAAAAGACTCTAGGTAGAAAAAGGGAAGGGAAAAAGAGCCCCCTGGTATTTATCTGGATTTGCCTATATTCTTTAACATCTAATGGTAAGACTTATTTTTTTCCTGATAAGGGACTATTTACTGCTCACAGGCAAAACTTAGATGTTGCCCTTAGAAATAAGTCCCTGAAAACTCTCTTGGTCCCTCTTGGAGAGAATGTGGCAAGAGATGCAGAAAGGGACCTCCCTCTCCCTTTTCAGGGAGCATTCCTTCCTTAGGCCAGAATTGCAATGAACTCTTACTTAGAATATGCTTGTCTTGCAATGCACACATACATAAGAAAAGGAATGAGAATCAGACTGTTTACATGGACAGATTGAGGTCCTAGATACAGAGATTGTAGAGGAAGTTCCCAGGTTCTTGGGGCTGAGTTTATAATGGGTTAATCATAATTAAGGAAGAAGTTACGGTCACAGGTGTCAAATCAAGCCCTTACTCAAAACAACCATAGTGGTCGGTGTCAGGGCAGAATTTGGGAAAGACATTTAGAATAAGAGGAAGTGATGTTAGAATCAGAAAACAGAACCAAGATTTTGAAAAATGTCAGACACAATGGTCATAGAAGACTCATGACTCATATTCACAAGTCTTCAAGGTCAGGACCACAGAGTCAGGTCACCACCCACAGAACAATGATATCTCCGTAAGTTTGGGTTTTAATAGTTAAGACCTGTAAGAACAAAGCTAGCAAACTCACATAGGTACTGTTGTAAGACACCTTACTTATTTTGTAAAGATATATCATGGTACAAAGAAGGTAACAAACTCTACAAGCTTGTGAAAGTAAAAAAAAAAAAAAAAAAAAAAGCTTTGTGCTGATAATAACAAAGGATTATAATTGGACATTAACAGATATATCCTAAATAGAAGAAATCAAGCACTGAGCTTGCTACTGACATATAAATGTTAAATAAGGGAAAAAAAAAAAGCCAATTCCCTTGACTTGGATTAACAGAGACGACAGATCTAGTAAAGCAAACTGAATGAGAACCCTCTAGGTGATAATGATCACAAGGTCTATAGACTGTGTCTAGAATGAAAGAGAAAAAAAAAAAAAGCTGAAAAATGTCTACAGTAGTGAAACCCTAAAATCAAACAGTGACTGTCAAAGCACAGAAAGCATTGAAAACTGAAATTAAGCTACATAAAAATTATTCCGGTTACATTAAACTGACATTTCTCTCTATATTAATGCTAGAGACTATGTTCAATAAATATTTGCATATAAACTAAAAATATGGAACGAAACATTAATATTAAAAGGAATGAAATGATTTGAACCCTTTTCTTCTAAGGTATTAAAATATGCATACAAAAATGTAAAAACAGTGAAATATTTAAAAATCAGTATTTCTAGGGGTGCTTGGCTGTTACAGTTGGGAAAGTATGCAACTCTTAATTTTGAGGTCATGAGTTCAAGCACCACCTTGGACATAGACCTTACTTAAAAGAAATAACATAATGGGTGCCTGGGTGGCTCAGAGGGTTAAGCCTCTGCCTTCAGCTCAGGTCATGATCTCAGGGTCCTAGGATGGAGTCTCACATGGGGCTCTCTGCTCAGCAGGGAGCCTGCTTCCTCTTCTTTCTCTGCCTGCCTCTGTGCCTATTTGTGATCTCTCTGTCAAATAAATAAATAAAATCTTTAAAAAATAACATAAATGAAAGTAAATAAAAATCAGTATTTCTATTATGTAAAGTTCAAAAGTGTAAGAAAGAATAAGCATTTAATAAATTGTCAGCCAACTAGGAGGAGGCATGCAGGGGTGCGTCTAGGATTCTTGTTATGTTTAGTTTCTTGATCCAGGTACGTTCAATTTATAACAATTCACTGAGCTGTACAATTAGGATTTGTGCATTTTTATGAATGAATGCTATTCTTCAATAAAAGGTTTTGTGTTGTTTCTTTTTTAATAAAACTTTTCTGAAGACAAAAAGTCATCAGTCGTACTCAATGGTACTAAAACCTTGAGTTTATCCTTGCTAGAGTATTTAAGACTGAGGCTCAGGATAAAACCCCATAATGATATCCTTCGTTGTAAAAAAAATGCAATTCTCTAAGAGGCTTTGGACCAACTTATACTTGGTCAATAAGTCAAGTCTTGAAAGGCATCTTAACAGATACCTGTCCAAATCCTAAGAAAATGGGCAATGGATACGAGCAGGGAATCTTACTCTGCAATGTGCGAAGCTGAGTCTGCATAGCTTGAGTGAACTGATTTCAGGAGTAAAAATATTCTGCTTGTCCAAGTTCCCTCCAACCAATTTAATGACCAAAAAAGTAGCGTTTCTTCAGGTCCCTGGTGACACAGCGTGTGTCCAGTTACAAAATCAGAATTCCCATATTCAAGTCCCAATTCCACCACTTCTAAACTGCCACTCTCTGGGCAAAACGTTTGACACCACTGAGTCTATAATTTCTATATACATAGCATGGTATGTTCTAAGTACCTTCTTGGGTTATTTCCAGTCTTACACAAGATAATGTTAGTAAAAGTGCTCTGAAAGCTGTAATTAAAAAAAAAAAAAGATAACAATGTGTCAAATTAATTGAACAAGGAGGTCATCAGACTGAGATAACTCCGATACCTTAGTAGCTGATGTCAGCAATGCAAAATTTAGGCCTGCAGTGCCCTCAAGTTAAGAAATCGGAAACCACACCGAGGAACTGCCAGCTGGGCTTTCCCAAATAAGGCAATTGCTTAAGTTACAGCCAATCAGAAATCGTCCCTGCTTTGCCCCACGTTTTCTCAATTAAAGTCTTTCTCTGGGTTTCTGTCAACGGAGCGCCCTTAACCACTTCCGGTTTGGCGCCGCCAACTTCAAAATGATTTTTATTCAACTTAACTCTTGAAATTTGTGTTATTACCTTAGTTATCTTTTTAACAAACGTAAAACCATATAACTCTGCTGGCTGGCAGCCTCAGGAGTTCCGGGGTGAAATCGCAAACTGGCTCCCTCCCGAGGCACAAGAGGCGCGCCACCCACCCAACCCACCCCAGCCCGACCGGTAAGTCGCGGTTTTAGTATTCGAGGCAACTTACTTAAAAGGCTTGTCTTCCTTGGAGTAGGCTCCGGAGGAGGAGATCTCTGCACAGAATCCTAAAGTGCACGAAAAAACCTTAACAGGGCTCAGGGACGTGTAGCGCCCTCAGGGTCTGCACAGCACCGTGCTCTCTCCAGGTTCCCTCCTTGAAATAGCTCCGGCTGCGGGAAAGGTGAGCGGAACTATATTCCAAGGCCGGGGGAGAGATGGGAACCCTCCCGTAATTGGGTCAGGTTCCCGTCATCAAATGCCCTTAGGACCTCCTCCAACACATTCACAATGTAACTTAAGTGTGCTGACCCAGTCTGATTGGCACCATCTATTTTCTTTCATCTACTCTGTTTACTGTTAGGCATTTTCGTCTTCTTAAAAACACATTTTTATTATATTGTGTTCTTGGTTTAGAGCTCCAGCTGTTTCTACCTGCAGCCTCAAACCTTTGATAATAAGCCCCTAGCCTGTCTTAGATCTCTCATCTCCTGCGATGCCCCATTTGGAGCCCAAGGCCACAGGTTTCCAAGTCTTACCCTGTGCCTTCCCACCTCTACAAAATGTCCCTGCCATAGCCTTCTCTCGTTGTGTATTTTCCTACTCGCTTTCTATTCACATTCAATCTGTTCTTTTAGGGTTAGTCACATCCTTCCTTTTCAATAAAGCTTCCCCCATTCACGCTAGTTTATTGCTCTATTTATTATCGCCTAATTTCTGTGGATATTATCTTCTGCATCTAAACTGACAATTTGGTTATATGTTTCTCTAAACATCTGTGTGCATTAAGACTCCCTCTTCTCCCCAAATTGTAAAATCTCTTTAGAAGAGGGATCATCGTCAAAAAAAGAAAAGGGGACATCTCCTCCATTTCTTTTCCTTTTTCCTAATAACTTGCACAGTGTTGAGCAAATGACAATGAAACTGAGGTTCAATAAAAATTAGGGTTCTTGGGGCACCTGGGTGGCTCAGTTGGTTAAGCGACTGCCTTTGGCTCAGGTCATGATCCTGGAGACCCAGGATCAAGCCCCACATCGGGCTCCCTGCTTGGCGGGAAGCCTGCTTCTCCCTCTTTCACTCCCCCTGCTTGTGTTCCTTCTCTGGCTGTGTTTCTCTCTGTCAGATAAATAAAATCTTTAAAAAAAAAAATTAGGGTTCTTAAAAAATACCCATGGAAATGAATTAATAATTCCTAAGGGGGCAATGGGACAGTTACTTTGATGTGTATGAGTCAAAGGCATTATTTCTCTTATTCATTTAAAATAAACTTTCTAAGAAGTGCCTTGAGAAACTATAGACAAATGTGATCCTATATTAAAATAAACCTATGTCACCAGAGAACCAACCTATATCACTGTTCCTGATATATGACTTTGACAAATTTTTAAAAATCCATACACAGGACTTAGATAAATACAAAGTCAATCCAAAACAAACAAATAAAAAAGATTAATAATCCAAAACACAACTATGCATAATAAATGCTGAAGTTGTGCTTGAGTTTTGACAAAGGAAGTTCTGACAAGTTTTACCAAGATTAGACTCGACAAACCAGGTCGCTAAGGATGAGGGAGAAAAATGGGCAACTGGTCTAAAATTCAGCTGCATTTTAAACTTGGCCATCAAGCGCATGGAATTAAACTCCCGCAAAGAGGTCTGATTATACGTGGGTAGTGGTGCTGAGATTTGTAGGGTGCATAACATGGAAGAAAGAAAGAAGGGGAGGCTAGTGAGGAAGTGGAGGGAAAGGTACTTGGTGAGCACTTTAGTTGGCTAACCTTTGTGGTTCTGATATTTGCTCTTTTTTTTTCTTTTCTTTTTCCCTCTGTTTTGTACTCATGCCCAGATTCAAAGTGATGGCTTCATAATAATAAATAAATAATTAAGGAACCAAGAAAAGATCCAAATGACATGCCAAGAAGGGTTACAAGCTTGGCTCCAGATCTCGCTTTAGTGAGAGACAGAAAGTAGGTTTGGAATTGCTCTGCCTGGATGGCTGAAAGGCAGTGACAGACATCCAATTATGAAGCTCAAGGGGCATTTTCTCTTGCCACCAATAGCTGCCCAGGCTGCCTGGCATTCACATTTTAAAACATTTCTTTAAGGGATAGTCATGTTTTTTCTCCCTCCTCGATGGTTTATTTGTACACATGTCTTCTCATAGAGCTTTCGTTAGCTTCAGGAATGAGCTGGGTTTGAGGAATACCTAGACTCCTTACAGAACTAAGGCCCTAGAGAACTATGGCTCTGACATCCTCAGCTGAGGCTCCTCGCTTGCCTTTTAGCCCTTGCTGCGAGCCTTCAACTAGGCCCAGTGAACAAGGAGATAGAGGGAAGAATAGCTATTATAGGAAGGTGATGATTTAGACAGAGTCTAATAACTTAAGTGCATGGACTTTTTTTTTTTTAATGTTTTCACAACCATCATCTCATTTGATCCTCATACAACCCTGTGAAGCCAGCAGAGGACAAATGATCATCTTCATTGTGTAAAAAGGCAGAAGCTCTGGGGTACCTCCTAGCTCAGCTCTTGTTCACAGAGCTGGTGCACTGGTCCAGAGGGACTGGAGTCACTCCAAGTGTGCTCAAATAGTCACAGGTTCCAGAAACAGAAGAGTGGTTGAATGGCCTAAAAGTTCATCCATCGATTTCATGTAAAAGTCTGTTCTTCCAACTCTTGGTCCAGTGCTCTTTTCTACTCACTGTGACATTTCCGTCCATTTAGCCTAGTTGAAACAAAAAGCTCAGGAACTTGGTGAGACCACTTTGGAAACACTCTGATAAAGTAAACTGGAGGTCTGAACAAATACCTAGTGAGACTAGAACTACAAATAGATTCACTATAGTTAAAAGACTCTTTCTTGTAAAATAGGAAAAACTGAGGAAAAATAGGAAAAAAAAAAAGCACCAGACCCAGAAATGTGTAGGTCCTTATTTACCTCCTAACTCTACCCCTCCCTACAGAAGGATTCAGGAGGCTCAGAGGGTCAGTTTCTTCATTTGTAATACCCTCTGTGAACACTGTGAACTTCACTGGGTTGTTCAGAGTAGGTAAGAAGTAATGGGTATGAAAGTTCATCACAAATGATAATAAGGCATTTTCATCCTTACTGCTGTGGTTTGCTTTCCTAATTACCTAGCTAATATTCCTTCCTTTCACTTGATTTTTGTTTTTGTTGGTGGGGCCAAGATTAGCTGTCTAGTGTGAGGATGAAGGCCCATGGCATAGACTCTTCCAGATTAGACTTTAACATTGTCCTTTTCCACCCAGTTGCCTCAAACAAGATAGTGGGTACCCAGATGTGGAACTAAGATTACCTAGAATGGTTTTAAAACAATGCCTAATTAATGAGTTTAGCCATGTTGGAATAAAAGTCACAGAAAATATTGTTCAGTGATGTATGATGAAGAAGATTTGGGTGTATCCAAATTTCAAAGGAATGTGGCTATTACTAATAGAGCTAAAACCAAATGGCAGGGGGGCGGGGGGAAGGAGCACTCCCAAATCAAGAGTTTTTCAGGATGTCTCCAGCCCTGTCCGGGGTACAGGATACTCAAACATCTGGATTCCAAGAGTGGAGACAAATGCACAAGGCTTTGTGGGCACTAGCTCTTAAGATCCAGATAAATCCACTGGCTCAGAGGCCTTGCTCACCAACAAAGACTGGTATTTAAATATTGGCTTTTTAACAAGACTTGTCCTCAGGAAGGAACGTGCTGACCAGTTGGCACAGTACTCAGTCTTGTTTTAAGTGAATACCACGGACTAGCAGTAAGTATTCTATTCATCTCATGTGAGCTTGGGTCACAAATTGTTGGTCCTCCTGACCTTAGTTACTCTGGGAGCAGAAAGGAAAGGAAACTGCAAGGACTCACCTGTTCACAGGTGGCTGTGGTGAGGAGGACACTGCGAACATTAAGTTACAGACCTGAGGGAATCCTCATGTTACTTAAAAGGACTCCCCCATTCCTGTTTTCTTGTTCATAATCAATGAGGTAATCAACTCAGCCAGAAAATATGCTAACTTGATTTCCTTTCAAAATAATTTTGGGAAAAAAAGAAAAAGGTATGTTGACAATCCCAACCACTCTTCAAATTAGCTTATGCTCTAGGTTAGGTACAAATTTAGCCTAACTCTTCCTTCTTCCTCAGGCATTTTTGAAAATGCTCGAGACAATAAATGATAAGGAAGTGCATAAAAGCACATATTTAGTGCTATTTTATACACTCTATTGCTTAAGTTAAAAAGGAAACAAATGTATTCAAGGAAAAAATGTCAATTATAGTAGCTTGAATTAAAGGAGTGATATGACCTTTCGATTAACTAGAAAACTCAACCAAAGTCATTTATTCACTTTGCTTTTCAGTTAATGAAGGTTTTGGAAAATTTAACAATCATTATACATCAGAGTTTGTCATGAAGATAATATCCACTTGTTATAGTACATATTGTGCAGAGAATTTCTTTCCATTGTTATTGTATCAAGTGCTATTTATTTCAGAAATAATCTGGAGTTAAAGAGGGGTGACATTCTAGTGATTAATCTTAAATCCTTTCAGGATGGGAACATGGCCCTGGGCCAGCAATATGAAAAAGATGCACCGAATTAAAAAAAAAAACAGCAGTTCCCTCCTCAGACTTCCTAATCCAAGTGGCCAATTGCTGGTTGTCATTGCATTAATCTAATTATAACTCTTTCCTATTGAATTGTAAAATACATGAAATGACTGGGAAAAATAGCAACTTGTAAAAAGCAAAGGGCTCCACAGTGAATGTTACATTCAAAGGTAATTACTTAACACACGCAAAGCTGAACTGCACCCCCTACAATTCTGCAACTTTCTATAGGCTCTTTTGCTTCTACTTTAAATAAAAGAAATTCCTTTCATTTTGTCAAGAAAACTTTTCTCTACCTCACTACTGCCTGACAAGGGAACAGATGGCAATTTAAGGGGAGAATTTATGAGAGCCACAATCTTAATGTTGCATAAAGGAAAGAAAAAGACTCGCATCAAAACCACTGACAAATGTACTTGCTAATATTAATGCACTCCCCATTCATCCAATATGCTTCCTAATTGCTTTTCTGTACATAATAATGTGGCACCTGCTGCTCAACATTGCAAACGCATCAGGATTTCTCCAAAGTCAAACAGCTCTGCAACTGGCCCTCTCCCAGTGATAAATGTAGAGCACTGTATCACGCACAGTTCCTGTCAGTGGCATAATTAAAATTTTATACTTACAGAAAAAGATAGTAAACAATCAGTTCTTAAATGGATTCACAAGAGGAACTCTTGTTACAGCCAACTTTATAATTAGTATGCATCATGTACTGCTAATATATCCATGACAAGAAAATAGGAAAAAAATTAGAAACTTGAGTTGTTCCCTTTAATGCTATGTTAAACTACTGAAAGAAAGAAAGAAAGAAAGAAAGAAAGAAAGAAAGAAAGAAAGAATCTACTATTACTGTACTAATTGTATTATGAGCCTTATCTCATGTTAGCATATCTATTTCATCCCTATAACTTGTCTGTGGTTTATCAAGTGGCATGAGAATAAAATTAGAGATTAGAATGAAGAAAATTTGTGTATGTGCACACACCAACGAAAGCTCTACCTGCAATTCCATATATTGTGTAGTGGAGGGGTAAGAAAACTACAGCCCACTAACCAAATCCAGCCCGTGGACCATTTTTGTAAGGCCTGTGAATTGAGAATAATTTTTTACATTTTTAAATGTTGGAATCAAAATCAAAACAAGAATAACATTTTGTGATACATGGAATTATGTGGAATTCAAATTTCAGTGCCCATAAATAAAGTTAGGCAGTAACAGCCAAGTTCATTTATCATATCATCTGTGGCCACTTTCCTACCACAAGGACAGAGTTCAGAAGTTTTAACAGAGATTGTTTGGCCTGCAAAGCCTAAAATATTTCCTATCTGGCTGTGTTCAGACAGATTGCTGACCCCTGATTTAAGGCATTTGTACTCAATAAGGCAGTTGAAGTGTGTAGTTATATATGTATGTGCGCACATAAACAAAAATTAATGATCAACGAGACCAAAGTAGGGTGACAGCAAGCTTATATCTGTATGTGTGCACATGGGTATGTGTGCAAAAGGTTGAAAATTAGAATTCTAGGTATAATTAAAAATTAATGTCTGAGTTGTGATAAAAATCAAATTATATTAATTATCTCTCTGGGCTTTTCTTCTGGTCGTAATGATATTTTGCAAAATCTACCACTTCACTTTTGAATCTCAGTATTTTATGTTCCTATGTCTGTGAAGAGTCTGCTTATTAAACAGCAAAGCAACCAAAGCAACAACAAGAACAAGATCTACTTTTGGCTACCATTTAATGTTAAAATAGCAGAAGATTTAGTAAAATAGCATCACTTGTTTAACTCACTTAACTGTCTTTTTTTTTTTTTTTAAGATTTTATTTATTTGACAGAGAGAAACACTGCTAGAGAGGGAACACAAGCAGGGGGAGTGAGAGAGGGAGAAGCAGGCTTCCCACCGAGCAGGGAGCCCAATGTGGGACTCCATCCCGGGTCTCCGGGATCATGACCTGAGCTGAAGGCAGTCGCTTAACCAACTGAGCCACCCAGACGCCCCAACTGTCTATTTACAAAGTTATGACTAAGCTAAAAAAAAGTCATTTGATAAAATTGCTTAGAACGATACACACACACACACACACACACACACAAATGAATGCATGTAAAATCTGAGTGAGGTCTATGGATGGCATCATTCTCAGTTGCCTGGTGTTAATACTGTACTATAATTATGTCAGATGCCACCAGTGGGGCAAAGAGGGTAAAGAGTACATGGGATCTCTCTATCAGTTTGGCAACTTCTTTTTCCATGAATCAGTAATTATTTTAGTTAAGATTAAAAAAAAAAAAAAAACTTATTTGAGAGCAAAGATCTTCTCTGGGCAATGGATTGGCTCCTCTACCTGACATGAAATTATAGTGTACCCAGATTTTTAAAAAATTGACAGGGAAAAGGGAAAAGATGATAAATAGAGATAAACATATAGATTTTAGGATTAATACAGTCTGTGTGTGTGTGTGTGTGTGTGTGTGTGTGTGTGTGTGTGTGTGTGGAATAAGGCTGAAACAAATTGATCAGTTTAATTTTCTCTAGTAAATATAGTGGGAGGTGAAAGAGGGGGCAGGGAACCAGCCAAGCGGATTATTTAGACAAAGTTGACTAGCTGACCATTTTGCTTCACGTGGGTTGTCAAGGGCCTTGTGACTATTTCTTTGCTCTTCTTTTCACATCCACCAGGCACACTCCTATTGGCCAGAACCTTTCCCTTATTGTACAATTACCATCTTTTACATCTAGATGAAAATCCTTTTCTTCACAGCTGAAAGCTGAAAGAGAAGGGAATTTGAATCTAGAGGATTTTATCTTGCTTTGCTTCACTAGGAAAGCATGCCCTATACAATGTAGTGCCTTTTAAAAATTGCTGTTCTTTTGAGCAAATAGTATTAATTCCAACACTTTTTAAAGGATGGAGAGAACTACCTGTGAATATAAATAAAGTGACAAATTCCACAACTAAAGATCTCCAGGAGACTAAGGTCTAAAGCCCAGACGCAGACAAAGTAATTTGTATCATGAATGAAAATGTTACACACTAAACTCCCAGGAAAAACAAAACCTTTTTTGAAGATAAAACTGCATAAAAAGTGCTGATGTGAGTGAGGAAATAAAGTATGTTTTTAGTTGTCATGGCAAGAAAAAGATGAGATTCATTTTTACAGCAGCTCCACAAAGGCTTCGCTAGCAACCTGCTTAGAATACAATAGACGAGATTTAAATTTTCTTTTCCTTTACGTGGTTTGCTCATTTGCATGCTAGGCCCCAGAATGGTCTTCTCTCTGCCATTTCACAGAAACACTGGGATCTGAACGCTGGGAGCAAACTGAAAGGTTCAAGGGTGCTTGTGAGTTCAGCATAAAGCTCTTTTATCAGTGTATTTGCAAGGGAAAAATGTAGTGCTTTCCCCACTTCATTGGGCAACTTTTCCTTTGAGGGACAGCTTCAAAAATCTCCCCAGAACACCTTTCAGCCTAGAAAGTGCTCTGGATTCCTCGAAACACAGAAGCAACTCACCACGGGGACTGCTAATGAACAAAGACAAAATTAGTGTTGGTTTAGAAGGATTTTCAGAAAAAGGATCATTCTACCTTTCTCCCACCCCGGTGTCAGTTTCTCAATTTTCTTCATTTAAAATATTACACAGGACTGTTATTCAAGCTTCCAACACAGTCCAAGGGGGGCAAGACATTGAAGGGAAGGAATAGCCGACTTTCTTTTCTAATCCATTTTAGGATAATTAAAGTTATACAGATGTCACAACTCTCCAACCCAGTGGCTAATAATTGAAAAGAAGAGAAGGAAGTAAACACAAGACACTTAGGAGCTCGAATAGGAAAATATCAATCCAATCCATGATTGCCGTCAGTTTTTCAAGCCTGAAAAGCACATTCTCATCATAAAAAGACATACTGTACATGAAAAGAAATGCTCCCTCATTGCAGTGTAAAGATCTCAGATGTGATGCTCAATGAAATAATAAAAAGACTATATTCATCAACAGACTTAAAACTGCACTGCATGTTATTCTCTGTTACAGGCAGACAACTGTTCACAGGAGCTGAAAGGAGGTAGAGATGGCATTCCTATGTAAATAAGAGGGAGTGGTGCTGGAGTGTTGTTTTTTCCAGCATTGCTAGAGCCCTCACAGCAGGAAATGTTTTATTGTAATGCAAATGTATTTGATTTCCTCCAAAATCCCCTTTCACTGTCTTTCCTGTCTGAATGTATCATCACACCATATTTGCAATTCTATTAAGCACCATTTTATATTAGCCTAATTTACGTAACCTGCCTAATAGGAATCGGAAATGTTACAGTTATTTTACTGGATCCAATTAGTATTTCATTGTTTTAGCCTGAGCACAATATTGTACAATAGTCCTCAATACTCGGCCAAATGGAATAGGATGTACTCCACGTAATACGATAAATGGAAGCATATGTTTTAAGCTAATTAAAACGCAGTTAAAACCTGCCTGAACTGAAACCAATTGCATCCTTTAATATCTGGTGAGTGACTATTTAAAAAAAAAAAAATCTAATAATGAAATGTCATATCATGGTGAACTTAAGGAAAAAAACACAAAAGTTAAGTACTGAAAATAGCTGGACTAAATTACTAGTGGATTGTTTCCTGGAAACGCATTTTCTCTCTTATGTGTCACACAGTGAAGAACAGTGAGTTTTCCTAAGTTAAATACACAAATTCACAAAATGTGTAAAATTATTGGCTTAAATATATCCGCTAACAAGAGGGTGAAGGGAGTATTCCTAGAATTAAAAATACAGTATGTTATCCTGGTTCTTTTTAAACATCTGTTCAATTTTAAGAACTACATGATATATTGCCTTTTGTGCATACATGAAATACTGCATTTAGAAAAAAAAAGCTGCATGATCTCAAATTAAGAAAATTTTGCAATGATGATCAATTGTACAAGTGTACCAGAGGTAATGCAAATCTATCAATAGATCTATCAACATCATATAAAGATATGGTGATGCTACAGACTATAATGACTGATATGTTGTATTTAAACTGAAAATAATAGTAATCACTGTAGCTAACAACAGTACAAATATCTAATACATAATATATATATAAAATCTTTATAATACAGGAAAACCTTTTTTCACTAATTTCAGAATCTTGCTACTGAATTCATATTGAGTTGTTATGCTGTTTTTATCTTGATACAATTCCCCTAAGAAACACAGACTCCATTAAGATATAAGTAGGAAATAATCAACTTATAACCAGGAGGAAAAAATACTGAGTGGCACATAACCCAATTAAAAGACTATTTGCTTCTTAGTTTGTACAGACACCTCTCAAACCCCATTCCAATGAAGAGAAAATAGGTTTTTAAATTGTGGCTTTGCCAAAAATAACTTTCAGAAAAAGAAAATAGGTACAGGAGGTTTTTCATACATTAAGGAGAGACAAAAGTTTAATGTTTAGCAAAATATCAAGTGCAATACTTGGTGAAAAGATTTTTCACCATGACAATATGAGAAACAATACTAAAGTGAACACCCGGACCGACTGGAGATTTTTAATGGTAATATTATGATGGTTGCAGTAAATAGGAGAGTGTGTTTTATGTCATTTCTTTCGACTTTGCCATTTACTCCATAACAGCTAGCATCAAATATACTAAATTGTGATATAATGAGCTTGTAGATTGCTAGCAATTACAGAGTTAAGTTGAATAAATCCTTAGAGTACAAAATAAGTGTGCTTTCCACCTGACAATAAAGTAAAGGTGACACCTGCCTTAATTCAAAATTGCCTATAGGATCATATATAAAAATCAACAAAAATACTATGATTGAAACCACATCTCAAAATTTGCCAGGTTTGACTATATCCATTTCATATATGTTTATGACATCTGTCATCTTGATCCATTATTTAAACACCTTTTATGCATTGCTGAGTTGTGAGGTATGTTTGTGATCACTATACTTCTGAATTTGAAAGCCCAGATTGCAAACGCTATCTATCTTGGTTTTCTTGTCAATATATACATTTAAACAGAAACTAGATAACCAGACCATAACATTCTTTTAAAGTGTGATACCAAAGGATCTGTGCCTTTAGAAAAACAATACAGTTAAATGTCTGAGGACTAGATTGTGTTTGGATGCTGCTGATTACCACATACCATCACTTACTCAGGAAAACTCATACATGTCATGAAATTAATTTTTCTTTAATTCATCTTAGAAAAAAATATATTTTATAAGACCATAATTTGGACCACAGATGAGTGGACTGTGCTCAAAAGGAATTCACATGGCAGCTGCAGTTAGAGACTCAGACCAGGGCCTGGGTGTGATCTGTCAACATAAGAAGACTCTATGCAAAATAGAAGGATGCGGCAGGTATGAGTACAGGACCCATTTCTACACACACCTTTGCACACTTACACACTTACACAGAGCACATAATGAAAATCAAGTAAGAGTCACGGAGCCTTATGGGTTACATGGAGCTGGAAGTGATTTGAAGTAGTGATTAGAGGCAGCTTTTTGGTATCTAGGAGGGAGATAAAACTATCCCAGTTGACAGTTACATTTTTCCTTTCTGAATATATTCAGAGATAGAAACAATATATTTTAGGAGGTAGCTCCTTTTCTAAAAATCTGGCATCTTCCCATCATGAACACTCCATATCTCGAATGAATCTATTCTGCACCCTAAAATCTTTTGGTGATCTGGAAGGTATAAGGCCCTCTCAAAAAAATAAAATAAAATAAAATAAAACAAAACTTAGTATTTGCATCCCAACAAAGCAGGCTGCCTGTTTGGGACCATTGACTAACCTCATCATTTTCTAGAGAATCAATTTTGTATTATTGGGTGTGAAGGTACAGATCGACATAGATCCAAACTACTGAAATCAGATCAGCCCTAAAAGAAACTAAGCTTGTTCGCAGGCCAGAATTTAAACTAAGGTGGGAATTCCAAAACATAACAATTTTTTTTTAAAGATTTTTTATTTATTTATTCGACAGAGAAAAACACAGCCAGAGAGGGAACACAAGCAGGAGGAATGAGAGAGGGAGAAGCAGGCTTCCCGCCGAGCAGGGAGCCCGATGTGGGACTCGATCCCGGGTCTCCAGGATCAGGACCTGAGTGGAAGGCAGTCACTTAACCAACCCAGCCACCCAGGCGCCCCCAAAACATAACAATTAATAATTACTTTCTTAATGGTGAAGCAAAGGTGAAAATCTGAGGTCTAAAAAAAACACTTCTCAGCCATTTCTATACCCAAGGGCAAAACAAATGCAAGACACTCAATTCAAGATTCTCAAGTTTTTCTCCATTAGCTGTGCATTGATTCCAAAGGATTAGCTTATGTGGTGACCAAAAATGATGGCACAGATGACTGAAAGGACCACAAAGATAGATTTGGGGATATTTATCCGCAGAGCCTTTACTGATGTATGTGTTCACAGATATACACATTTTGCAACCACAGGTTGACTGAGATAGCATCTATGAACATCAACAAAAAAACCAAACAAACAAAGGAGGGATTGTTCATAGTGAGAATTACTTCTTTATAGACCTGTCTCTTTACCTGTTGACTATTGCAGAGGATTTTTTTGAACAACCTAAACTCTTTTGCTTGCCCAAACATCTCAGAATTACTTCTCAAAAGGTGTATCTCTCTGTTTTGTTACTCTGCAACTTTGTAATGTTACAGTGTTAAAAAAAAAAAAATCTTGGTCCTCCTCATCCTCTTCAACAACAACAGCAAAAATATTCTGGAGGAAAAAGAAAAAAAGACTAATCGATTTGGAAACAAGAGGTTAGTGCTGGAATCTGAATTTATAAAAGTGTACTAAGACAATGTCTTACATGACTAAGTTGTTGATTAACATGCCCATTAATCTCTTGATTCTAAATAACACGAATTTCTCTTTTGCTCCTGACTCATAAAACTATAAGAAACCCCATAGACTGTCATTCCTTCTCTCAGTGGCCAAAGCTTCCAAGGAGCCAGACCACTTTACTTTTGTCCTGGGTGGGATGTGGATTTGTGGGCAGATGACAAGGTGCTAATGAGGAGCTAATGTCCCTGCAGTTGGTAAACTGCCAACCTCAGGATGAGAGGATTAGAGCATTTGTCTGCATTAGCCCTGGACAAAGAAGGGAGGGGCTGGGGGAAAGCCAACTCCAGGTTGAATAACTTGACTCACATTGGATTCTGCGTCTCATTCCTAAGATAGGGGGGGCTATTTCAGGATAATTATGCACTTTTCCTAGGTGGCATGGCAAGTTCTCCTGTGGATACACTTGACTTGGTTCTCATTCTGGAATAAATTAGTTAGAATAGGCAAGTTCAGAACCTGTCCCACCTCATCACCAACTCAGGATATAATCATATTAATGAGGAACCAGGTGAAACTTCTTGTCCATATTATACTCATTTATCATGAATGTAAAGTTAGTTTATACAAGTGTCTAGCCAGATCACTTCTTGAATTCAAAATTTATTTTTAAAAGAGAAGGGCACTTTATTTTCTAATTTTGCCATCAAAAATTCACATCATGAGTTTCCAAGCCAGGCGGCTGATTGGGAAAAAACCCCAGAGAGACTTGAAATTTCAATAGAATTGTACTGCCTGAGCAGAATACAGCTGAGCTCGTTCCACCTGGGCCATTTTCACCCAGGTCTCCCCAACATTCATTTCAATAACAACTCCCCCTGTTACATTTTAAAATTTCACCTTTATGCTTATTAATGTGGATTTTCACGTCCATAAAGAGAACAAGGAAGGTTTTTAAGGAAATAGAGGGGTGGTGGAACAAAATAAATACTTTCTTTACCTGGAAATGATTTTTAAAAACATGAAAGTAAATATTACCAACACACTAAATCATAATCCTAAGGTACATGCACATTGTTAGATCACAGAATTTTAAATTTAAAACATTTCATCTTTTAGAAAAAAAAACTCGTGAATTTGTGCTCATAATATTTATTTTCGGTACATATCCTATATAAGCTCATCGCCTCATTCACAGTGGTACAGATTTTTAATTCCCTGCAGGATTTACCAAGGATCGTGCCATGTATGTGCTCCTCCCCACCCCTCCCCCCAGCACACGTGCACAACCATGTCATAGATGTTCCTGCTGTAGACAGGAACCGCAGGAACGACTTCATCAGCCTTCTAACTGTAATCCTGAATTCCACCCTTGTGCACTTATTCTCCACACAACAGCCGGTTGGACCCGTAGGAAGCGGGCCAGAAATCACATTGCATCCCTACCCTCAAGATCTGTCCCTGGTCCAGTCCCCACTCCCTTAGTCTCTCCTAATTTCCACCCTGTGAACCAAACTTCCACTCCCTGTGGGATCTTCTCAACAGGACACATAGTTCCCACATCAGGACCTTTAGGAGTGTACTGTGCCCTGTGCCTAAAATACTTCCCTTCCTAGAGTTAGCCTAGTGGCTTCCTTTCCAATCTTCAAATCTAAGTTCACTTGTCCCTGAAAGAGCTAACCCTGTTGCTCTGATCATTCTGTCAGTAGGGTATTTCTCCTTGCACTTCTGTAGCTCCATACTTACCTTTTCTCTCTCAACACTTCAACACAATGTTTATTTCTTTCACAACTATTTTATTTGCTTTTGTTTGTCGATATTCTTCCCTACTAGAACCATGTGAGCTTTCCTCACTGATGTATCCCCAGGGCCTGGCCCAGTACCTGGACTCAGTAGGTACCCAGTAACTATTTGTTCAATTAATAAGTAAACATAAGACATCCAGTAAGGTCTGAAATATCTTAGGATGCAAGTTTTAAGCCTGTTATCCATAAAGACAAATAATTTTATTTAGGGTTTGGAAAATAGTTGAGTTTTAGATAAAAGAAAAATTTTGTTTGGAGTTACTTCATACATGGTGATGCCACTTGATTGGTAAACTGGCATCCAGTATCTTACTGAGGACTCTTTTTTAGGTTCTAAGACACAACTGCGAAATAATAATAGGTAATCTTAACTGAACACCTTTCAAAGCACTTGTTTTAACTCATTTAAAATCTCCTTCCCACACCCTGAAGATAACAAAATGGAAGCACTGAGCAGATGTGTTACGGGCCCAGGGACATACAGCCAGGAAGTAGCAAAGCTGGACTTGAATGCAGACACTCTACCTCCAGAGATCATGCTCAGAAACATCCCAGTGTGTTTGTCACCCATATTCTTCTGTGCGCTGGCTACCTGCAACAGATCGCCCAATGGCCACAGGCCCTCAGTCCACGTACAGACATGGAGTGAATGGGAGGAAAAAAATTAAAAAGGAGAAGAATTTAGAGACTCATGGCTCAGCTGCAGTTTGGGGTGGTTGGCTCACCAATTTCCCTTTTTCAGAAGACTCGGAATTACAAGCTCCTTCTTAACCTCTTACCGCAATTGCATAAAATTTTGCTTTTGTTTTTAGCATGTAGTCCAGCTTCTGGCTCTCCTTACGATGTCTGACTTCCTCTGGCCCTAGCTGTACACGAGCACTCACAGCTCTCTCTCTCTCCATTTCTCCGGAAGGTTCTTAGCAGCAAAAGGCCAGCTAATATTGGTTAGGTTGTTTCCTTTGACCATATGCAAGGAAACATTAAGTGTATACTAGATCAAAGAAATATAATAGAACAGCTACCTACAGGGCTACACGGACATCCGCATGCTTGCACGCATGTGTTAGTGTCTGTGTAACCTGTAGAACATGGCTAATGTGTATTGAAGAAATGGCCTGAAGAAACACAAACAAGGAAGACATTTTTAACAAATATCTGAGGGTCCAAAACGTTTGTGGTAAATAACACTTCACTTCTTGAAGACAAAGACAGGGTGATCCCATGTGAAGATTACGATGCAGTTCAGGACAGGCCACCCCAGAATGTGCTATTCGGGGCTGAGGACAATTAAGGCCCAACAGATTCAAAAAGAGCTTTTTACCTTTTCTTAACTGCCTAAAAGGATTTAGGTAGGGAACCTATACAGGAAGAGAGCTATCATCAGAGATAGCTTTTTTTTTTCCCTCAGAAAGACTTATCTGTGGCAGAGCGTACATTTGTTTACACAACATTTGCTCTTCCCATCTTCCTATGAATTGTCTTCCTCCCCTTTGAAGTTCCAGACACCTATTCTCTTCTCCTTAGCTGAGATGGCATATATGCCTCAACTGAATGACTGTCTGAGAGCCTCTCATGTTTTTGTGTCAATTAAATCTCAATTTAATTATTAAGCCAACCAAAGGACCTAGAAGGTAAGAAGGAAAAAGTTTTCCTCCCCTACAGTTGCAAAATATCAACCAGGTTACTAGTCTAAGCACGTGAACTGGATCCACGGGAATTTTGCAAAGGCAGAGAGAGACTAGCTCTATTATGATAGTGAAAACTGGTATGATAAAGAAATGAGGGTAAACAGCCATACTCCAGAGAAAATATTTTTTTTCAATGCAATTGCTTTCTGTTCTCCTTTTGCTTTTTTCGCTCATGTATGGGATTCTGATGAACACTGAATGTAGACTGCAAAAATAACAAAAATGAGTGAGTGTGGAGAATATTTGAGCTAGCTGATTCTAATGGGTGGCTAATTTCATACACCAGTTAGATTGTAATAGTACTAATCTACCTTTGACCCCTAGGCTGACCCTTTGCTTGTGTCAGTAAACTCTTCCTTAAAAGGTGAGATAATAAATATTTTAGGCTTTGCACACCATATGATCTCTGTCACAACTACTAAACACTGCCATTGTGATGCACAGCAGCTGTAATGCAGCCAAACAGACAACAAAAAAGAGTAGATAATATAGAAATGAATGAGTATGGCTGTGATCCAATAAAACTTTATTTTGGGACACTGAAATTTGAATCTCATATCATTTCCATGTGTCAGGAAATATTCTTATTTTGACTTTGTTTCAACCACTTAAAAATGTAAAAAACATTTTTAATTCACAGGCTATAGAAAAACAGGTGGAGAACCAGCTTTGATCCAGAGAATCATAGTTTGCTGACCTCTGTCTTCTATTATTACAGAAAAACAAATAAAGAAAAAAACTCAAGGAGGAACTTCTTCAAGAAGGTCTTTGAAGAGAGACTCACTCTCTTAGGATATCGGATTTTCAAAAATAAATTAACCATATTTCTTATATCTAAATGTCATTTTTAAGCTTTTTATTCAAGTATATACATCCAGAAAAGTATACAACTTGATGAATATTCACGAACGAAACACCATTGTGTAACCAGCATGCAGATCAAGAAACAGAACATTCTCAGGATCCAGAAACTTCCCTCAAGCTCTTGATCTGTCATCCACTACCACCACCACCCAATTCCAAGGGGAGCCATTACTCCATTAACACCCAGATTAATATGCTGTGGGGTTTGTTCTTTCTTTCTCTTTCTTTCTTTTTTTCTTTCTTTCTTTCTTTCTTTCTTTCTTTCTTTCTTTCTTTCTTTCTTTCCTCTTTCTTTCTTTTTGCTTTGGGTATGGAAGTTCACTTTTCAAAAATAAATAAAACAATGCTGTAGGATAAAGTATGGTTGGACAATAAAAAAGACAATTAGTTGCTGTGAAATTTGTAATTTTGAAATCATATAATCATAGGCTCTAGAAATGTCAGAGATTTTACAGAACATCCGCATGTGCACCCTTATATTATGCCAGATTTTCAGAGTAACATAACTAATATATTTATAATATAATTATCTATCCAAATATTAGTTAGATAAGCATTATGCACATGTGTGTGTGGTCAAAATCTATACATCAATAATAAGATCGACAGTTAGGAAAATAATAAATTAAATTTCTGGTTACACTATTATTGTCAAAGCTAATATCTCCCTCATTTTCATTACATAATTGACGAAGCATTGAGTTTTTTTACACTGAACATCTAGGACAGGCCAATACTTTCAACTATTGGCACTGCTAATGAAGATGAAGTTCCTTACAACTCACAAATGATTAGCCTTCATGATAAGGTGGAACTAAATATATATTTAATGAATATATTTAATAAATAATATTTAATGAATTTAATGATTTTTTAACTATTTTCTTTATATCAGATATGTCCATGTTTTAGCTGTAATATTCACTAAATGTAGAATAACACTTTACTGACTTTACTGAAGTTAGAACAAAACCTTTTTTTAATAGCCATACACCAAAATTGGGCATTGTTATAATCTTAGAGCAGAAATCTAAAAACTATGTACTGCATTTCCAAACTGATACAAATACAGGAGGAAAGTTAGACAAAAGGTAAGGTCTGGAACACTTTTTTTTTATTTCTTTTTTTTCAAAGACTGATTTATTTGAGAGAAAGAGTGAGAAAGAGAGAGAGAGAGTGTGTGCATGCAGGGTGAGGGCAGAGGCAGAGGGAAAAGCAGATTCCCCACTGAGCAGGGAGCCCGATGTAGAACTTGATCCTGGGACTCCTGGATCATGACCTGAGCTGAAGGCAGACGCTTAACCAACTGAGCCACCCAGGCATCCCTGAAAATGCTTGTTTTATGAAGAAAAATAAGTGTAAACAGCAATTCATATTATATCCTGAAATAACCCATTAGTATTTCTAAGTATAAAAATAGTCTAATTCCGAAGATTCAAATGGGATTGGGTAATCTTAAACACGACTGTTCTATCTTCACTTTGTGACAAAGCTCTTTCTTGTGATCTTGACCATAGAAAATTACCTTAGACCTCAGTTTCCTCACCTAAAATGTGATTTTGTGAAGTTTCTTTCCAATTCTAAAAATATAATTTTTCTAAGAAGAAGAAAGTAATTAACGCCCAAGCAAAAGAATGTCTTCTTTCCTGAAATGCCTGAATATAGCATAGTTAGGAAAGAATTAAAGTTTGAAAACAATTTTCCTGAAATGTTATGAGTTTCTCTAATAGTTCAGAGGCTAAATATTAAAATACTTCAATATTAAGAAATGAATGTTTAAATAGTAAAAATACATTCTCCACACAGGCAGTTAAACTTTCCGACTGCTGGCCAAAAAACTGTATCAAGTCCACCTCTTTTAAAAGTGGGACTTGTGTGGCTGGCCCCTACCGCTCAGTATAAATTCAATCCACTTTAAAGCCCAAGACCGTGGGCAGTCTCAGACTATTACTTTCAGTGGGACTGAGTCCCTAAGGATGGCAACGACTGAGTCCCATCGAAAGTAATGGAGTAAGCAATCACATGCCATTACGCTCAAGGAGACATAGTCTCTACTGCCCATAATAACTTGGTAATATAAATCTGCACTGACTCATCAGCATGAAGAATGAAATGTAAAAGAATTTCAAAGCTGCAAATATGCACCCTGAGACCAAAAACGAAAGAAAGAAAGAAAGAAAGAAAGAAAGAAAGAAAGAAAGAAAGAAAGAAAGAAAGAAAGAAAATCCTTTCTCTTTTGCAGCCATAACTCATCAAAGTTAAAATGTATTGTAGTGGAGTATAGTGGGAAGGTCCAAAACCTCAGGGCAAAGCAGTATGGATTCTAGGAACAGGATCTTGACCTCCACACATTTCCCTTTGAGCAACTATTGACATGCTATTAAGTGTTGTCCAGAATAACATGCCTGTTCTATGCTCTTTTCATTCCCACTTTTGTGTTTAAGTATCGGTAGCTTAAAGAAGAGTAGTTTTTACCCTTAGAACCATGATTGGTTAAATTCGTTATAAATGAACTTTTTCTTTCTGTCTTAATACATATATGTTGATTTCCCCAATAGGTGAAAAAAATCCAATCTTGCTTTCCTTCCATGTGACATTCAGGTAAAATTCCAAAAACTCTGTGTCTTAGAAATAAGAGAGTTTGCCAGGATTTCCTCATTTCATTCCCTTTAATTAGATATTAGTTTTGAGCAAGATGTTGGCTTTTCCCAATCTCCCCTCAATCCTAATCTCTCAAGCCCTGAAAACAATATCAACAAGTGATTGGAGCGACTTAGATCCAATTTAGCTGAGGTTCCTTTTATCAAAGGAATGAAAAAGAGAATCAGAATCAAATAAACACTTGCAAAGCTGTATCTAAAGGCATGTTAGTAAATGTTTAAGAGCTGGTTCTCAGGGAGGAAAAAAATGGTTCTGCCTGTTGCATTTGCCAGTTTTCCTGGTGTAAATACTTCCACCATAACTGATTACATGACAATCCTAAATGGAGAGTATGGGAAAATATGTGTAGTAGCACACCATTATATATAGTAATTTCACTACAAAGATACAACAGATGTAAGTGACCTCAAGACTACAGATTACAGCAAAATGTTATAAAGTTATTAAAAGGTGATGAGTCTTGAGTACCTACTACTTTTATGTTAAATATAATTAATTTGGCTTTAAGGATAATAATTTAATTTTTAATAATGACTGTGTTAAACAACAGACTTACAAAATTCCTGACAATCTAAAAAAAAAATGGCTCTTGGGAGCCAGTACCAGCTTCCAGTATATCCACTGGGTGCTTTTCTTTTTAAACTTAGGACAGTCAAGTTGATGTCATGCCAAAGATCACAAGGGACTTGCAAATCATTGAAGACTTACCCAGACTGTCCTTAGACCAGCGGGATCTGTCCTAAGTAAATATCCAAGTGTACCGAAAATTCTGAAAAGCCATATGCAACTTCTTGTTACATGACTCAATCTGTCTGGTGCAAATGAATTAAGGTTTTTATCTAAAATTTTTGATGTAGGAAAGGCATTTGAATCAGACAAATCCAGGTTTATCTCAGCTCCCCCTTGCTATTTGTGTGCCCTTGGTTAATTTGTTTTGACTTTGTTATGCCTTAGTTACCCAATTTATAAATGAGGCTGATAATAGATTATGTATGGACAATTATGAGGGCTATAACCAGAGTCTTTCTCAAAACCTTAAATTTCCAAATACCACAATAGTGTATAATTTCCCTCATGAAATGCAATAAGGTGAGTGAAGAAAAAATTAGACAACTCCCTTGGACCCCTAATGATCTTATAAGTACAGGTTTTAAGTCATTTATGAAGGTATTAAAATAAATTCGACCATCTGTAATTTTCACAAGTTTCCTCTTTTATTTAAAGAACAACTTTTGACTGTTTGAAACAGCTTCATGAGTCACTTTTTCTTCTGCCTTTTTAATGCATATAGTGGATTCTTCACTTACAGATTTGAACCACAGCCTAAGGCAGCATTGTATTCTTAAATGTATCCAGAACTTCCAAGGGGCATCATTTTCCTAGCCTTCTTCAATTCTACCACTAACCGCTGACATTCTCTAGGGATTTTTTTTTCCCACACACACAAAAGTAAACAAAAGTATTTAAATTACAAAAATTTTTCCTTGATGAGAAAATAAAGACATGTGAAAATAAGATTAGTGAGGAGCATTCATTATTTAGAATCTACCCCTGCATATTAGCCTCACAGAGCAATTTAGACTCCTTTCTCAGGATACTTAAAAATCCTACATGCGGCAGACATTGTGGTGACTCATGAGGAGTCAGAGCTGCGAATGTTTCACTTACAAATCCAAAGTTCCACTTACTGGAGCTACCTGGCATGCTTTTCAGAGTGTTGAATAAGATGGTATATATGGCATTCTGGAAACAAGGTTTGGGTCTGAAATATTTCGGGCCCCTACCCTTTGACACTCCTCTGACCCCGTAATGATTAAAGATGCTCCAGAAGAAAACAAAACACAAAGAGAACGCTCTAGATTGCTTTCCACGCCAACTTTAGTCTCTTTGTGTTCAAGGACACCAGGCTGTCCATCACTCCTTAACATTCAGTTAAATAACCACTCTAAAGGAAGGAAAAACAAGTCTCCTCCTCAGGGAGCCTATGCATGACTCCATTAACTCATTTCTGAATTTTCCCTTTGCTTTAGCTAGATTGTTCCTTCCACTTACCCCCAAAACTGTTCCCTTTAGCAAACATTTCTTGCCGCTCCCTCCCTCCTTTCCTTCCTTCATTGTATTCTCATGTGGCTCTACTACATATACTACCAGAACTTTACATGTTCATGTTTCCACTGAATTTATTTCTCACAGTTCTAGAGCCTGGGAAGTCTGAGATCAGAGTGCCAGCAAGACTGAGTTCTGGTGAGAACCCTCTTCCTCATTCACAGACGGTCATGTTGCTTTGTCTTCAGGTGGCAGAGACAGACAGAGAGGCAGAGGGAAAGGGGGAGAGAAAGAGATAGAAAGAGAAGGCAAGCTCTATCCTGTTTCTTCTTATAAGGACCCTATCCCACCATAAGCACTCCATCTTCATGATTTAATTACCTCTCAAAGACCCTGCTTCCTAATAGCATCCCACTGGGGGTTAGGTCTTGACCTACGAACTTGGGGAGGAGACAAATAGTTAATACCTGTCTTCTACCACCATTCTGCTGGATCCTTCAAAGTTCCCAATTTTAGTACCCTAAGTTTTGCTTGAGTCTGCCTTACACCTCCCTGTGCTGGTTAAATTCCAAGCTATCTCTGGCAATGCCACATAGCTCAAAAGCCTAACAAGTAAGTCAGCATCTCAAAAGGGGGCAATCCTACAAGAAAAGTTTAGATTAAAATATTTTTATTAGGAAATTAATTTAGCATATATGAAGTGGGAAAAGAATTGGTTTTCCATTTTAGTATAGAAAGCTTTGGTTGGTTTTCACAGGATGCCAGTATTCTGCTAAATAGTTAGTCATGACTTCACCTTTAAAAGAACATATGTGGTTTTCAAGGAAAGCACCACACCACCAAAGAGTCTATTTCTATAAATTAAATGCATAAGATCAGGGGCACCTGGCTGGCTCAGGTGGAAGAGCATGTGACTCTTGATCTCAGGGTCATGAGTTCTAGCCCCATGCTGGGTATACAGACCACTTAAATAAATTAAAAAAAAAAAAAACTTAAAAAAAATAAATAAAATAAATGTGTAAGATCAGAACTTAGATGTCTTAAACAAAGTATTTCCTGGGTTACATGCCTATACTTAATAGATGTTTGTTGATGTACAGTATTAAATCACTTCACAACATACAGAATATTCTGAAATTGAGGAATTTCTCCTAATATAGATAATTTTAGAAACTTTAAGGCTATATATCACAAAATTAGGAACCCCATGAAAGAATGTGAAAGTTAAACATTTATTTCATCATGAAAAGCAAGCTTAAAAAAGAAAAAGAAAAGCCCTTTAATATATAATTATTAAAACAAAATCTTATTCTAAACAAAGACCATTTAGTTGCTAGTCAAGAAAAAAATCCCTACCCTTTCCCACCTAACTGAATCTCGGTCTTTCTTCTAGCCACCAAAAATAGTTCTTTTTTGGTCACATGTTAAACTTGCAAGTAATATTTTGGATGTGCTTTCTGACATTAATCTATCCTTAATATTTATGTGTTTCAAAGAAGTCCAAAGAAAACAGATGAATAATGGAGAGTAATTTAAGTGGTGCATGCAAATTGTCATGAAGAAATGAAGAGGGAATTATGTCAAAACAGAATTTTCACAGTATAATAAAAAGGAGGGAAGGAAGGAAGGAAGGAAGGAAGGAAGGAAGGAAGGAAGGAAGGAAGGAATAGTTTTCAATGTCTACTATCTTCTAAAAAGATATTTCTAGCTCACCAGACAGAACTTTGAAGATGTCACCACTGCTTGTGAATATCTTAAAGTAGAGAAAATATCTTACCTAGTGCTTGAAAATAGATAAAAATATTTTTTGGAGGAATATCATGAACATTTTTTTAGAAAGTATTTTGCCTATAGCTGCTCTAAGCAAGGTCTGGCAAGGGACGCATTTGTATTCATTTTTGTATTCATTGTAGAAAACCCCTAGAATTTTGACGTTGTCATCTTTTAAAACAGGCTCTGGACTACAGACAATTTTCACCAGGAAAGTACCAGCTAGGTGATAATATCATCAACTAAGCACAGATAGGTGTAAACAAACTTGTTATAGCATTTCTATCTTTAGACGAGTCTCTTTTTTTTTTCCTTTCATTATTTGCTTCCATCTACAGAGGCTTCCATTTTGCTACGCCATATAAACCTCTATATTGTTTTTTATTATTCATCAGTGAAGCCTGTCATTTCCTAAAGTGTTTCAAACAGCACAGTCAAAAGGAAATGATAACAATAAATTTGGATGGGCAAAATGTTTCTTGTATCACTTTTACACGTTGTTTTATCTTACTAACGCTGGTCATAAGACAAAATCCTCTTTGGTTGATAGCCATTTTTCAATATTTTTTTTTTCCTTACCGGTATACCCATCTCACATCTATGAATTTGAGAAAGAAGGGCAAAGGAATTAAGATGACATAAGAGAGTAAGAGAAACATTAAGGGATTGGTTATAATGTTTCACCAACTAAAAAAAAATTAAAAAGAGATTGGTTATGATGGCATTTTAATTCAGTTCTTTCTGGGTACACATGAACCAAATAAAAAAGAGTGAACATTAGCAGTAAAATCTTATTTTATGAGGATTACTGCATAGAGTTGGTGATCTCATGGGCAAATCCAGTGCATTGGTATGGAATAACCCCACAAAAAAGTTTGTTCCTCAGATGAATGGTAATCTTAAAGCAAACCATATTTATATTTGGTAGGGAAGTGCCAGAGTTTTGTTGAATGATGAGGGGAAGCTGATTTAAATATGGAAATCTAGCAAATGGCAATTAACATGCAGAAACTCTGTTTGATCTTTCATAAAACTTGAAAGTTTAAAATAGCAACTTATCGCTAAGTGGGATTTCCAAGGTAGGGATAAATGATAATATAATATACAGTATAATATTGGGAGAAAAATATTTAGATCCTGTGTTCTTTCCTAGAGGGAGCTTCTGTTTTGTTTGGTTTAATGGCACATTTTGGTTGCAGTTCACCTTTTGTAGCCTCCAGCAGGAGCCATACCTACCACTAGAAGGTTTTTTTGTTGTTGTTGTGTTGTTTTGTGTTTTTAAAGATTTTATTTATTTATTTGACAGAGAGAAACACAGCTAGAGAGGGAACACAAGCAGGGGGAGTGAGAGAGGGAGAAGTAGGCTTCCCACCGAGTAGGGAGCTGATGCTTTGGGTTTGATCCCAGGACTCCAGAATCATGACTGGAGCAGAAGGCAGACGCTTAAGGACTGAGCCACCCAGGTGCCCCTCCTCTAGAAGTTTTTTGTTTTTTTTTCTTTAAGATTTTATTTATTTATTTGACAGAGAGAAACACAGCGAGAGGGGGAACACAAGCAGAGGGACTGAGACAGGGAGAAGCAGGCTTCCTGCTGAGCAGGGAGCCCGATGTGGGGCTTGAACCTGGGACTCCGGGATCATGACCTGAGCCGAAGGCAGACACTTAAGGACTGAGCCACTCAGGGGCCCCGCTCCTCTAGAAGTTTTAAGTGAGTTTTCTATGGTGTTCGATTCTTACTTAGAAAGGTCTGTCCTGTTGCTCTGAGAGAAGAATCAGAGGATTCTGGAATGAGAGGATCAGGAAATCCCAGGGCAGGCTGTCACAGGGCGCAGGGCCTGGTCATCCTTAGAGTTCATCAGTTGTCCTGACACACACAGTAAGTGGAGGAGTAGATCCCACTCTAATAAAGCGGCAGCTACATTCCTTTCAAAATGACCACAGTTTTTCTCTTGTGAATTCATTTCACAAATTATACAGACAAGTTTAACATAGTCTGCAAATGGAAACAGAATGTTGAGGCTCTAAAACCGTTCCTCACATGATACACATAAAAAAGCTAACTCCTAAACGCGCCTGAATCCCGTTCTTGGTGTCTGCAGACTATCCTTCCCTTGAAGATGCAGGATTCTTTAATTTGGTGCCTCTGAAAACTGAAATAACCCTGAGGTTTATTTTCTCTGGTTTGCATATTTTAAAGAAAAAAATGGTAAATAAATCATTCATACATTAAGAATGATTACTAGCATGTAAAGTGGAATACAGAATCACCTTAGATATATTACACACGAAGCTTTTCAGGACGGCAGCTAATTTCCAGCAGAAAGGGCATGCAAAAAAATAATGTGATTAGAAGAGGTTGAAGGAAAAAAAAATAGCCACATATTTGGACATAGACCAAATTCCCTTTTTGCCACTGTAACTGAAAACCATTGCTTCAATATTTAATGAAATGCTTATGCTGCAGCACCTGGTCACGTTGTCAGCAGTGCCTAACCACTGCCTCCCCCGTGGGTCATTACTGCCGCCATCTGAAAGGGGGCAAACTGTTCATCGATGACAATAATGCCAGTCTTTAAGAATCTACAGCTACAAAACAGCAGGAGACAGAGCTACTTTGGCTTTGATCTTGGGAAAAATGGCTGGGGGCAAAATGCTGTTTCCTACCATCAGAGACTATACAGTTAGCAATAATTCTGTAAGTCAAAGCCATTCACAGGACTCAACTTCGCTGCCCTGCTTTGCTTTCTCTCTCCCCTTGCAGAAAGCTCCCAGCTCCTGGTGAGAGATCCTTGTCAACAGGAAAACACTAGTTCACACTACCCTGCTAATGATCCAATGCATCAATACCTCAAACAATCACAACAAGCAGATGTCCTAAGTTAATATAGACTTCCCTGGGATTTTCCTGGTGAAACACGGCTTTAAAAGACATTAGTCTTTTGTCCTCACTAGAGAACGGCTAAATCCTGGCACCAATTCCTTGGGTATGTGAACCTCAGCCTAATGGAATTTAATTACTTTAGTGGTATTAATCATCTGTACAGTAGAGCAAAGAGTATTTTATTACCACTTTTAAGGGTTATCGGCACATTTATTTCAAATGAACTGTCAAACTGCACTACGTGTAAGGCATGCCAGGTTTGAGTTCTGCAGCTCAGGTGAAAATAAATTTACAGTTTGAAACTCTTCCCCTATCATCAGCATCCCACCCATTAATAGTTGCAGCACATATGTAAGACTCTCAAAATTAAAAGAAATTAAGTGTTGAATTAGCTATTCATTTTTTACTCTCTGGTTTTATTCCTTATTCCAGCCATTTGGACTACTCATTTGCAAAGGTTGCTTTCTGCTAGGGACCCCAGGAACACCAATTGGCATCAAATAGGCTGTGACACCATTACAGGCTTAGTTACAGAAAAGTGACGCTAATCTTTTCCATTATCAGGCAACAAGCACCAGCTCAATAATATAAGATTCCTCCAATTCACACCACGGAGCAAATGCTTTTGTTTTTGTTCATATTCAGGGAAAATGAATGTGTACTTCTCTCTCCTCTTGGTTGTTTTTAGCCCTATTTGAATTGTTCTATAAAGAACTCTAAGAAACTCTTGCATCATTTATAAAGCTCTCCTCCTGTGCTAAATAGATCCAAGAGTGGATTGCAAGATGCCAAACTCAGGTTAATTCTGTAGACTTCAGTAAACTTTCTGTTTGTCATAAAGCATTCTGCAGAATTCAGGAGCAACAAACTAAACGAGTGGGAGTGGGGAAAATGCAGGACAAGGGTCCAATGCAAAGATGGCCAGAGAACTCTTGGAGGCTCTGGAAGCAGATTATCTGGCTTTGGTCCCCTACGTATTAGTCATGATACTGTGATACAGCAGGCAATGTATTTTGTCTTTGTCCCCAGTTCTTGGCACAAAGCTCCTCAAACTCTTGGAATTTCCAGAGCAATAGGAATGGGGTTTTTTTTTTTGGTTTGTTGTTCTTGTTGTTGTTGTTGTTCTTAATCGTTTACAAGGAACCCTTTTCCATCTTATGCTACAAAGGCAACGTAAGGGTGGGCCCCTGAGTAGCCTCAGGATGGGGTTGGTCACCAGAAAGACCAAGTACTTGGGGGGGTTGGCACTTCCAGCCCCATCCAGGGACCTCCAGGAAGGGGAAGGAGAGAGCAAGGGCTGCAGAATAAACTCTATAAAAACTCTTGAGCAGCAAGATTTATTGAGCTTTCAGGTTTGTGAACAGGTAAGGGTGCTGAGAGAGTAGCTCACCTGAGGAGCTGTGGGACCTCTGCCCTCCTCTCACACACCTTCCCTGTTCCCTCTTGCTACTCCTGAGTTTTATTCTCTTATATTAAACTGATAATCTAGTAAGTAAAATGTCTCTCTGAGTTCTATGAGCTGCTCTAACAAATCAATCAAAGCCAAGGAGAGGGTCGTGGGAACCCCTGATCTATAGCTGGGAAGTCTTCAGTACAGATGACAGGCATCTGAAGTGGCGAGGGAGGGCAGTCTTGTGGGACTGAGCCCTTAAGCAGTGGGATCAGATGTTATCACCAGCTAGCGTCAGAATTAGTTAATGACTCGGTGGTATATCAGGGGAAAACACATATTAGAGATAAATAAATTATTCAACCTCCTCGGTTTCCTCCTCTATAAATTGAGAATATCGTCATACGCTAGTTTTAAGACAGTATGTATAAATAACATACTCTTAGCAGAACGCCTGATATGCAGTGGGCTCTGTTATGTTGTTGTTATGATTATAAGCAGGATATATAATTCCTGAAAAGCCACAGATTAGCCTTTATCACGTGGGTCAATATCACGCCGAATGAATTCCCAATGAATTCTAGTGACTTCTAAGACACCTTCATTTTTTCTTCCTCAACCCACCCCTCCCCCACCAAAGCCCCTGACCTGTTCCACCTCCACCTATTTAAGGCATTTCCACTCATCTCATTTCAGAGGCATTCTGCAGTGCGAAGCAAATGAGAGCAATTTGTGACATGAGATACCGCATGTGCAAAAGACACGTAATTAGTGTCAAAATGGATGCATTTGCTTTTTAAAGTCTATTTGTCCTGTGATTTCAAATGAATCAAGCTGCTATATCTCTCTCAACAGCTTCATACTACTCCATAATGAATTAAATGGCTCCTTTGGAAAAAAAAAAGTGTAAGCTTTATGAATAAAATGTCTTTTCAAATGTTGGATAAGAACTTAAAAAGACTCTTGTGTCTAGTACCCCTTCATTTAAAGATCTTCTCCAAACTCAGTATCTTTGAAAGAAAAGCATTCTCTAAGACAGAAAGAGAGAGAGAGAGAAAGAAAGAAAGAAAGGAAAAAACCCTCTTCTTTCACTCCTCATCTTTCCCAACATTATAATTAGCAATGGGAGGTAGGAAAAAAGGTACAGCATTCAGCAAAGGCAGAATAGGGCCCTGAATTTCCCTACCCCAGCTTCATATTCTGACGTCCTGAATATACAATCAAGGCCCCAAATCCTTTTCAAAGACATTTCATAAGAGAAGAAAGAATGCTGCAGTGAGAGCTCTAAATTGTTCAGATTCTACTATTCAGTTCCTCTCTTTCCACTCTCTTTCCATCCCTCTCTCTTTCTTCCCAGAATATTCCTGTTTCGTATTGAAATAATATACCTTCAGAGCACATCCTCTTAACTCTACCTTTGAAATAAGCTTGGTCTCTCCAAATTTCCCAATCTTTGGTCTTTCCTTATTCTCTTATAGATTTGAAAAAACAGAACAAAGAATTTTTGAACCTAACAGTAACACGTGGAAAAGGCAGAGGATCCTTTGCACTTTGGGAAAACTAAAGGAAAAAGTGTTAATAAATAACTTAATTGAAAGTAGGTAGAGATTCAAGAAAACAATCTGTGCTGACCTGGCCAGATATATACACATCCAGGTCATATATAAGTCCAATTTCTAGTAATGGTGCATGTTTCCTGTTTTGGAAGAAAGTTAAAATAGCTATAGATGTATGGCTCTAATTTTTTCCTATTTGAATAGCCAGAAAATAAATAAAGGACATCTAAGACTCCATCCAGTGGCCCATGGGGATCAGGTTTACCTCATCGTTGTCACTGGCATTATAAAAATTAACACCACTGTAAAAACTATAAACGAAGCTCATAGCGAAGGGCTTAGGATTTAATCCTAGTTCCCTTTTATTCTTCCTACCATAAACCCTGTTTCTTCACTGTGAAATGAAGACAGTGTTAATCATCTTAACAAGCACATGAGGATAAACGACATAAAATTTATATACCAAGTTAAACTACATAAATCGAACATGTTATAAAATGACTAACTGTATTAAAGGAAAAATAAAATAATGTCGTCTCTTTTCTTAGAGGAAGCCCCAGGCTTTACTATAGTGAGCTCTACCTATTTTTAGTTCTAGGTAATGTAAGGACAAGTATCCTTTGTAGTGAAAGAGACTTCCATTTAATCTACATTCTCCAAGCCTAGAATTCCTTTGGCATAATTTCTCTGTCCTTCTGGTGTTTGGCCATGATCACTATTAGAATATAAGCCCTGTTAGCTGCTATCAGAAAGCACAAAGTGCCCAGTTGCATGTGAAACTGGGCTCATGGAGATATCATGCAAAACCAATAGATGTTTATGCTCTAGAGGGCAAGTGCAAAGGTGATGTGACAGTTACATTTTCATGTAACTGAAAATAAACACAGGTGGAAAAATAGCTAGTGAGAACTATTTCTTATAACTTGCATGATCATTACGCTCATCATTTTATTAAACATGTCCTATTCGTGAATCACTTGATTGGCACTCAGAGCACAAAATTGTCAATATCAGGATCATCAGTGTTACAGAAATGATTGCATAAATTCTGGTACATCTGTTGATACAATATTCTGGTATCAAAGTTATCACTGAGAGCTTATAATAATGGAGGGATATGTTTTGGCCAAATAAAAATAAATGGAAAACATTCATATCCGTGGCATGATGACAACTATATAAAATAAACCACTACATATCATAGATAATAAGTTGGAAGAAATTACATCAAAATATGAACTGTGATCAGTTTTCTTTGGTCGCAGCAAGAATTTCTTCTTTCTAGTTCTCCGAAATTTACTCATATTTTTTTTGTTCTTTTTCTATGCTGAGAAAACACACATGGAACTAATTTTGTTAATTAGGAAAAAAGAGAAGAGACCTCATTTTATACTTTTGTGTCACCACAAAAGGGTGTATGCCTGCACTTGATGTTGTATGTTGGTCGGGCACAAAGGTAAGTACACAACTGAAAGAATAAGGCCCCTAGCATAGAAGTTCTCTTTCAACCACTGATTCTCCTATTTAGCTCTTTGTAATCAGCAATGCTTCTCTAATCCCAGACTATTGGCTCTAAGTATCTTTCCACTTTTCAGATAACACTATGGATTTTCATTTACTATTGAGGTTTATTTATTGCTGCTACTTATTTTATCATAAGCATCAATCACCTAATTACCAAAATGTCCTTTATCCTTTATTGTGCTGTTTGTGGAAACAAGTGAATTCCCACTCAAAACTTATTTTTTAGAAATAAACTATCTTTACATGAATCATCCCCAACTTGCTCATTTTTCTCCATTCCTATGGATATCTTCATTCTCTGCTTGACACGTCTTAAGGTGCACTGACGGAAATTAGACTCGATATTCTAGATGAAAGTGTATCATTATTTGATAGAACATCAACTTAATATTTCTATATTATTTTCTCCCTCTTTTAATGCACCCTGGAGTCCTATTTGCCTTCCTAACTGCCTATGTGTGATGGGGAGACTTCTTCCTAGAGCTGTCCATGATGACTCCTAACTCACTTAAACAGCACACACTGTTTTAATCATATCTGTTTTCACAGATATCACATCTTTTTATGAGCTGAGCTGTTCTTTTGCTAACTTAGTTTTTTTTTCATGTGAAATGTTCTAGGTCAGATAAGTAACACAAGATATAATGATAAAAAGTAATGTTAGCTTAGCAGCAAAAAAAAATATGTTTCAAATATAGTGTTAATCATTTCTACAGATATATGAGAATTACATTAAAAGATTTCCATATGAGTGAATATTGAAATATTTAACACTTATGAAAGAGATTTATGTGCCTGTCTTGTTTTTCATAAACGTCTTTGCCATTTTACTAATTAACCAAAGATATCTTTGTTTAGACAAATTTTGTCTCCATCACAGCCTATACTCTTTCTACATTACTTTTTTCTGCAGTAAAATTAAAGCACTCAGTTTTACACACTAATCATCTTCTAGGTAACAGATTGCAATATTTTGAATACAAAAGTATAAGACAGGAAGATGGGACTTTTGGGCGCTCATCCCGGATCTTTCCCCCCATGTGTGCTGTGCTTTGGAAATGTACTGCTTTCTCCTTCGCCTCAGTTAACTTGTTCAAAGACTGGGTGTAGCGATTTTAACTACGTTACCAAGATGTTGCAATTTTTGTGCGTGTTTTTTTTTAAATGTGATTCCCAATTGTTTTTCCTCAGATTATATTTGAGTGTTCTTCATTGCATCTTTATATACCTTCCTGGAAATATAACCTGTGAGAACGTGCCCCTGTGCATAGTCTGACTTCAGTTTTGCGGCTGAACATCGTTGCTAAAGGACTTCGGGTCCTTTCCAACCAGTCTTTTCAAAGCATATACTTACTGCAAAATTATGAGATGGTATCCCCCCCCACCCAGTACTCATACTTTTCATGATCCTAAAGCCTTCCCTGTCAAATTCAGTCAATATTTATTTCGAGAGAAGTATCACTTTGTCAATTCGAAGCAATAGTTTAATCTTATCCTGGCTTTCTTTGCCCTTCCAGTAGGCCTCTCATCCATTTTCAGATGAAATCTGCTCAGGACATAAAAACCAGAATTTATATTAGTGGTCTTAGTAGTAATGACATATAATTTGTGAAATAAACAATATATAAAATACATATTTTCAAATATTTATACTAGATTAATAGATTAAATAGATTAGATTTGAATTTGTATACATAACTCCTTCTAATTTACTCTGTTCTTCTGAATCATCCCAATTGCATATTAATTTAGTTACTGGTAGGAAAAAAAGATTTTTATATAGGGAGATAAAACAGAAAAGAGACAATACATAAATTAAAACATGAATAACACACTATAGTTGCCTCCTAAGTATTGCTGACTCCTTCATTAAGTTCATTCTATATGTAACTATTGAGTATTTATTATGGACCAGGCACTGGTCTATGAGCTCGGTCTATGAGAGTAAAAACAGAAAAAGTCTCTTCTATCATTGAGCTTACAAATAAAAAGAAGTATGAATTAGCCTGACCGCTATGCACTGACACTATTTGTAGGAAGCCAGTGGTCAATATTTACAGTTCCATGTGGTTTAGGCCAGATTATAAGTCAAAGGATGAGAAGTCACAGGAAGAACAATGAAGCTGGGGTAAAGGAAAAACCGAGTCTATATGGGGTAGTTGGAAAAGGAAAGGACCTTAAGTAAGCAAGGGAGCAAGATAACGTGGCTATCTCTGAAAAGAGCATTCAAAGCATGGGGCACAACAGAAACAAAATCCTGAAGCAGAATTGGATTTAGTTACTGAGAACCAGCATGGGCGCCAGTGTGGCTAAAGCAGAGTGGGCAAGGAGAAGAGTGGAAGACAGTGAGATCAGCAAGACAGAGATGGGCTTAAGGGCAATAAGGTCACACAGGACCATGTGGACACAATAAGGAATTTTACTTTAATACAATTGCAAGCTTTTGGAGAGCTTTGAGCACAGAAGTAACATGATGCAACTGACTTTTTAATAGGACTATCCAGTTGTCGGGTTGAGAACAGCATCTGAGAGGGCAGAGAGAAGGGCAGAAGCAAGGCCAGGTGGGTAGAAGTAAGTTGGGGAGAAACAGTCATATTCAGGGTGTAAAGTGGAGGTACAGCTGACAGGTCTTGCTTATAAATTAGATCTAGACTGAGAGTATAGGTGGGTGGGAGGGATCGAGGTGGCTACAGCCTGCATGGTGCAACATGGAGATCCTACACGACTTTGACAAAAATTATTTTGGTGAAACAATGGAAACAAAAGCCTGCTTGGAATACGTTCAAGAGAGAATGCTGGGAGAAAATGATTAGAAACAGCTTCCCCCGGGCCCCAAGGGTATTCCTACTAAAAGAGAGCAATGGGGTATTAAGGAAAAGGGGATTTGTAGGTAAGAGAATTTTTTAAATTCACATGATATGACAGCATGTTAATTTTGCTGACGGGAGTGATCCAGTAGGAACAAAGGATGGCGCAGGAGAGAGAAAGGAGAATTGCCGGAATAATCTCCTCCAACAGGGAGAGATGAAACGCAGTGTAGGAGCTAGCCTTGGGAAGGGCACAGTTTATCCACAGTCAGATCCATGTAAAAGTAGAATGTGAGAACATTCTTCTAAGAGAATATGAAAGTGACTACACTGGGGAAATGTACTATGATTTCCAGGTCGCAATAAAGGCCCAGTTCAGGTAGCGGTAGAGATTACCAGCAATGTTGTAAGCTTTCCTCTAGTCAGCCAAGAGAGTGCAGAGTGAATGGTTGAATTTGTCTAAGTTAAGATGTTAAGAGGGGGAAACATGAGACAATGGTTCTAATCATGGGCAACAGGATCTAATTAGGAGAGGAGTAATGAGGACACTGGGTGATGGCGAGAAAAAATAAAAAATGATTGATGGATTTTAGAGGGAAGTTGAGATTCAAGAAGGGGAGAGCTGGAAAGATAAAAATGGTGACTGGAGAGCAGGAAGCTAGAAATTGAGATGATAGAACAGTTTGAGTTATTGGCATTGGCAAGATCTAGGGCAAGGCTCTCAGAATCACCTGGAAGTCTTGGTAAAAGAAATTGTTTACTTTATACTCAGAGTTTCTGATTCAGTAGATTTGGGGCTGAGCCCCCAAATTTGCATTTCTAATAAGTCCCTAGTGATGCTGTGTCTCCTGGTCTGAGGACCACAGTTGGAGAATCATCTGTCTGGAGTGTGATCGTGGGTAAGATGGGGTGGAAAACAGGATTGCTGTGAGACAGGAGTTCAAGGGCCCTGGAGGCTGGGGTATTAGAAGAATCATTCATGGGACTACTACATGGACAGAGCTATTGAATCCCCATGTAGATTTTATTCAGCCACCAATTATGAGTCCACTGCTGTGTCTGATGTGAGGTCTCATACAGAATCAAAACACAAAAACAAATCAAGAAACACCTTCACTGCTGCGAGACTCACATTTCCAAGTTATGTCTGTCTCATGGAAAGGTGCACACATTTATGGGATTATTTATTCCACTGCAAAGTGTAGAATTCTTGGTGTACTTTAGAGCAAAGAACACGTGTTTCTGAAAAGTGACAGGTAAACGGAATAATTTCAAATGTGGAAGAGAGCTCATTAAATAAAATCTTGCCCAATCATTTTATAAAGTGAACACCTAATTTATAAATTCGTGATTTTGCCTGTTGAGTAGTTTATGTAGGCATTAATGTTGTACTCTTCCCCCCCAAGGGGAAAAAAAGACCCCAAACACACAAAATTATGCATGTAATTTCAGGGAGCTTAAGGACCCTTTGAAGTCCATCCACAGTGAGTGTCCTCAATCTAACTGAAAATCAAAGGTAGAACTGCAGAAAAAAATGCTTCTGTATCTTTCCTTCGCCTATACCACACACAGCTCTTTTTATGAAAAGTAAGCTTCTTGCAAAAACAAAACGAAACAAATCAAATATATTTTCTAAGCACATGCAGTTTTATAAATATCGCTTTGAACATGAAAATCACATCAACAAAAACTGAACAAGTTATATATTTTCATGGGTCCTGAGCACCATGAAGCGTCTAAAGAGATACAAGATCACGGTTTGGGACCTCAAAAGCATATCTCAAAACCATACTATATTCTATACTGCAGTTTTATACTATGAAAGGGAATATAAAGCACAGACACATATGAAATGTACCTGAAAATACATGAGTTCAAGTAAGGATCCCAGAAGGCAAAAGGAGAGATGTCACAACATTGCTAATAAATTTGCTGTCAAAATAAGAATTCAAATATTAAGTACCCCCAAGGCAATGGCCCTTCATGTCAGAATAGTGAAGAATAGGCTTTCTGAAAGAAATCAGCCTGGAGTTGGCCCTTGTAGTAGGAGGCAAAACAAATGCAATCAACATGTAGAAAGGATGTCTCAGAGACAGGATTGGCTGGCTACCTGTTGGTCTGAAATCTGACATGTTTGGCAAGTTCTCCATCAAAATGCACCAGACCTGTCATTAGAGAGTGAAATGGGCCAAAAAATGTGCAAGGTCTCAGCAGAGCAGATGAGCAGATTCAAATTAATGCAGAAGCTAATGTAGTACAGTCTCCTCCAGGAAAGCTGCTTCCATGGTTCCCACTCAGTGCTTAGAGACTCTTCAACTGTCAGCCTTCTTCCAATCACCCACTGTTACCATGGTCTTATCATTACATATCTGTGAGCAGTCTACAGTTTACAAAGGAGTTTCATATACATGGCCTCATTTCTTGCTATTAACAGCACTTGTACTGACCTTTCATTAAGCAACTTCGGAGAAATAAACAAGGAGGTAAATGAATACAATTATTTGATCTAGGTAAAATTTCACTCCATTAACAAAAATTCTTTAAGAAGTGACACAGATGGACACACTTTGCACCAAATGCAGCAAGTACCCTTGCTGTCTTTTCTTGTAATCCCCATGGTAGGTTGAGTTTCATGAGTCAAAAGAAGAGGAACATAATTTGCCTGTGGGTGATTAAAAGGAAAAAAAAAAGGTATCCTTATTTTCTGAATTTCGTAGGTTGTTGAAACAATGTGTTTTGCACTGGTTTGTTTCTTTTACTGAATTCTCCAAACTAAGTAAAGGAAATATTATTATGACATCATATGGAAATATTCAAGGTATCTGATTAGAAATATTGGAAATATTCAAGATACTTGATTAATAAGTTTTAGGGTTAACTTGGGTATTATAAAGTAAGCACAATTTAATATTTTTTTTATAATCTGCAACCTTGAAAGGTCTTCTGATCATCAGTGGCCGGGACTAACAGGGGGATAATGACATTGAATTGAACAACCTTAACACTAAGGAGGGAAAAGCCAGTGCTGAAAAGCAAATCCACTTAATTAATGCTTCTTCTGAGTTAGGAGCCAGATTATTAGAATTTTAAATAAAATTAAGATTTAAAACTTTGCATTTCAGTTATTTTAACTATCCATTTTACCTCCTATACCTGGCCTCTCTAGCCATGATGCCTTATTTTATACCTTTACAATATGCTTTATTAAAAAAGTTGAAGGGCACCTGGGTGGCTCAATTGGTTACATGTCTAACTCTTGGTTTTGGCCTACATTAAGATCTCAGGGTCCTGAGATTGAGCCCCAACACTAGCTCCACGCTGAGCATGGAGTCCTGCTTTCTCTCATAAATAAATAAGACCTTTAAAAATTAATTAATTAATTAAAAAGTTGATCAGGTGCCTGGGTGGCTCAGGGAGTTAAGCATCTGCCTTCAGCTCAGATCATGATTCTGGGGACCTGGGATTAAGACCCACATTGCATCGGGCTCCCTGCTTAGCAGGGAGTCTGCTTCTCCTTTCCCCCTCTCCCTGCTTGTGCTCTCTCTCTCTCTCTCAAATAAATAAATAAAATCTTTAAACAAATAAAAAAGTTGAGAAGTTGCCCATATCTTGGAAATAGATACTGAAGATCTTTTCGAATACTCAAAATGTTCTATTACTCAGAAATTTTGCAACTTTCTGGAGTAAACTAAGAGAGCTGACAGCAAGCCACCACTCATGTGTTCCAGTCGGGCCTTGGAAAATCCTGAGACACTTTCTGACTCCTCAAAGAACAGCATACGGCTCAACTTGGTTTCAGTTTTAGGCAAGTTGGCTCTGATTATGAGGAAATTAATCATCTATAAATTTTATATGGAATATGTATACAAATATTTGATTAAACAAAGCATTTTATTTTACAATAATTCCAGATAACAGAGTGCACTTTAATTTTCATTCAGAATTGAATTTCCTCCTGCAACTATCATGATGTACTGGAAAAAATGACTAAATTTCATTTTGGTCAAGAAAAACTGCATACACTAGCATGGAATCAAAAGATCTAGGAAGAAAGCCCAAATAAATCTAGAACCAAGCAAAAAAAACACAAGGTATCCAATTTCACTCAGCAGTGATTAAAATCTCCAAATCACATGTAAAATTCTGCTGACTGGATTCAGCCAGAAGTGAAATAAAGGAAGCAAAAGTTTTTCTATACATAGTTAAAAAAAAAAAAAAATCATGGGTAAGCATAAACTCCACTCCACCAGGAGAAAAACAACAAGATTTAAAATTGTTGTAATAAGGCAGTGGTTAAGAACACAACTACATTATGCTAATTATCATAGTTATACCATTAGCCAATGTAAATTACAACACTTATTAAAGGGACAAAAATGGCTTTGTGCTTAGAAGATACAGATAAGTTATAGTAAGGTTTATAGGCTGGGAGTAAAATTATGCCTCTTTTGCAATAAAAATAATGGTCTTAAATAGAAAATAATAAATAACATGAGTGAACATACATGTATATAATAATTAGTTTAACTTTTATAGAGGGCAGGACCTCGGTTTTATTATCACTAGTGTATCATAGTCACTTCAGCTCTGTACAACTGTAGCCTTCTTTAGTTAAAGCAAACGTTTGGTGTGTCATTGTGGCTCTAATTTCTACAAAACACGTTCATTTTTCCCCCCTTTTGTACCAGTGAAGAAAGAACCAAAACAATTTTCAAGACCCTTCAATTCCGCTGTTATTTAAGTTGACATAATCTTTCCCCCACGCCCAAGTTAAAGTTTGGGAGATGTTTTGGACCTCTCCACACCATGAATCACTTACCAAGACCTGTGAATCCTCTTTCCTAATGCTTCTCCAATATGTTCCCTTCTCTCCATCTCCACCAATATCCCAGTACAAATGACCCACACTTCTCACCTCACTTCTTTCGATAGGCTTTTAACTGCTTCCTCTCCTTATGCCGTACTCTGAACCCGTCAGAGTGTTCCAATATAGCCATGTCTTTCCAGAGCTTCTCATTGCTGTGGGGATAACTTCCAAAACCTTTACTTGGACCTATAAGTCCTGCAGAATCTTGCCCCAACTCACTCTCTGCCCTTATTTCGACCCCACATTACTATTCATATCCCCGCCTTTCCCACCTTTTTTCAGATCCTTCAATGTTCTATTCTCCTTCCTGCCTTCAGGCTTTCCCTCCTTTTCAGTGCTTTTTCCCAAACTATGGCATACTCAGCTTAACAATCACTTGCTTACAAAAGTTCATTTTGCAGGCCACCTAGGTCAGGTCAAATATGTAGATCATCATATAGCAGTCTGCTGCATAACGATCACAATTCTAATTATTTGTTTATCTGCCTATTATCCCTGCCTCCCCTGCTCGATGTGTTCCTCACTCCCAAAACACATTATGTACATAAGCTTTGTTGGGCAGGGACCATGGAGGTCTTGTTCTTTACTGCATCTCCAGCTCTAAGAACAGTTCATATTGCATGGTATAAATACCCACCAAACTGTTGAATAGCTCCACTCCTGGGAGAATAAAATATTTCATAGCTTTGGTGCTGGGAGCCAAGGATGGCTCCACCAAGAGCTAAACCTGGATAAAGAACGGCAGGCACGAAACATCTCTGAAAGGAAACTGATCTTGTTCATCCTAAACACCTTCTTTTGAGCATCAGGAAAATCAGGAGTACAAATAACTATTGGACATTGTTCATAATCGTAAGAATATTCTAATAAAACAATTTTGATGAACATACTTGCTGAACTATAAAGAGCTATGCTATACAAATGTAAGTTATTACTGGGATATGTGTGTATATGTGTGTATAAATGTTGATTTGAAGATGTATTTAGATATAATTATAAATATTTATATTTTCCCAACTGTGCTGCGATTTTTTTCAAGGGTAGAGATTGTGTCTTCTTTTAGGGAAGTAAAAATTCTGTTTGTTTTTCAAAGCTGAAACAAGTAATGTCTTCTTTTCTAGGTCTTACCCAGTAATGGGTACACAACGGTTGCTTACAAATGCTTTATGAATGAAGAGTTCAATGATCCTTAGCAATCAAGGAGCAAAAAGCCACACATACTGACAGGTTCTGCAAAGAATTGCTAATAAGCAGACTACACACAGCTTTTCCCATGGAAGCTTGTGTATTGCTTTGTACTTGCTTTCCAGCACACTTTCAGATGAATGCAACGGTCCTGGGTCTGAGTACGAAACACCTCTGATTTATATGAGACCTGATGGGAAGGGGCTTATATTTCTATTTTCCCTAAGAAGCTCAGTCAAGCAGCAATCTTTTCCCGTTAATCAGTATTAAAATGTACAGATTTAGCAACAGAAATATGAGGAAATTACCTTATCATCTATTTCAGAATGAATTTAATATCCTCTTTTTTTGTTTTATTTTATCGATTTATCTTATTACTACCTGTCTTCTCTTCTCAAATATAAGTTCTTATTCATATTCCCTACTACAATGTAAGTCAGGGATTTTGGTCTCTTCATTTTTCTTCTGTATGTCTAGTACCTAGATAAGTGGTACATTGTAGGCACTTCATAAATATTTGTTTAATGAATGAGAAACATTGTTTAAATTTTTATTGAGATAATAAATACTACAAGCATACATATATTCACAATGACATACACACATTTATAGAAACACATACATATATACATATAATCATTATTAATAAAAATATAAAATGTGAAGAATGACATGACAACTTTAAAAGGAAGACACATTTTTTAAAATTTTTATTTATTTATCTGACAGAGAGAGACACAGCAAAAGAGGGAGCACAAGCAAGGGGAGTGGGAGAGGGAGGAGCAGGCTTCCCACTGAGCAGAGAGCCCCATGTGGGGCTTGATCCAGGGACCAGGGGATCATGACCTGAGCTGAAGGCAGAAGCTTGATGACTGAGCCACCCAGGTGCCCCAAAAGGAGGATATTTTTATACAAGTTTTTTAAATTAAAATCAAGCTCCTCTTTTCAGACTTGAAGTGAACATATCCAAGACTTCAAATATCTGGTTTACATAAAATTAATGAGTCAACCAGGAGAGTTGAAAATATTGTCTTCATATTATTGAGATCTCACAAAAGGGAACTGATATTTGTAGCATAAGGTGTTTTGGGGCATTGGACCTTAAGAAAAGAAAGAGCACCTGATCCTAGAGAAGGAGTCCTTAATAAAGCAAGGCTATCTCTAATTAAGTAACACAAATGAAACAAGATGTCAAGAGCAAAGATGTCTTCTTAATCCTGAACCTCAGACTTTTCTGTAGAAACACTTTCCTGAGAATAACTAATATTGCCCCATAGCTACCACTTAGTGACCTTGGAGTCATGGCCGTAGGAGACATGGCAAGGCAGGCTTCTCTTAGAGAGATCCACAGATGGCATTACCACACTGGGATGAGACAGAAGTTAATTCCCAAGGAGACTTAAAATCTTGCCTGCAATAAAGACATATTCATTAAAAGAGGAAGGAATTTATACTGTTAGGAATTTATCTTTTCATGGGTTTGAAGTGAGGCATTTCCATTACCATCAGATGTAAGAGCACAAGAGATCTTTCGAGGATATTTTTAAAAGCAAGACTATGTCTATAAATTGAGCAAATATCAATTAAAATATGCTTTCTTGGGCAAAGCCAATCAGTTAATTTCTAACTGTTCATCCAGCAGCCCACTGGTGCCTAGCCCTTTCTTGAGCTCTGTGAAGGACACAAAAGAAACTTGTGGCATGATCCTCTCCTTCAGGAGGCTTGTAGTCTATCAGCTGGGAAGGTCAGACTGGTATCCAGTGCATAAGCTGAGAGAAATTCAGCTTTGCTAGTATAGTTACAGGAGAACAGATGTTCTCACCTCCAAGAAGGTGAGTTCTGACTGTGTCCTAAAGAGATGGGAGTGAAAAGAGAGGCTGAGGGAGCTGCAGAGAGTCCCCGCAGGGGCCACTGAGCACAACCCACCAACAGGGCTATAGGCCGGGGAATAAGGCAGGACCAGTTAGTGAAGTGAAATTGTGTAGGACCTGAACATCCAGATGGAGGAATTCGGCTTGCACGCCCACCAGAAGGAGAAATGTGAAGGTTGGAATTTGATCCTTCTTCTTCCTGCTCCACAGTCACTTCTCTTTATAAGGCAGGGATCTTGGATCTCTTTGGTTTGAGATGAGAACTGTGTGGCTTTTCCAAATCCTCTGAAAAGCACCCAGAGAGGCCATTTTGCTAAGTGCCTTGCTACAACGCAAACTTGTTTCTTCAAAGCACAATGGATTCCACTGTTTCTATTTGTGCACGTTATAATTCTCTTTCTTTTAGCTGCTGCCCATTTCACATCACACAATCAACTGTAACGCAAATCGGCAGTGGCACCAAGACTGCAACATTTGAGCCAATCCTGACTCAGCCATTGGGCATTGGAGCCTCAATCCCTCCCTAAGATCAGGGTCTTAGGTGCTCCCTACAGTATGTAGCCTATTTTCCAGAACCTGTGGTTTTTGTCCAGATTATATGACTATCCTTCTGCTTCAGTTTCCGGAAGGTATTCTAGCTCTTTGGTATTCACTCTTTTCTTCACTGGGGCTAAAGCCTTATCCTGAACTTCACCTTATCTGCTTGTGGCCTGGACTTGGTTCTCTAACCAGTATACTTCTCCTGATGCCTTGACTCTTCTTCCGTACTCAGAGTCCCTCCTTCAGCACAGTTAGAGCTTTCTGGAATAATGTTCATTGCATATGTTGCTATTAATATGACTCACATCAGATATTCTTGCTGTCATGGCCTCCCAGCCAATAGATTGGATCCCATGGGTTTCCTGCTAGCCTGGATTTTTGGATTCTGGTTGGACAGATGGCCTGACCAGTGTGGTGAATATTGTGATGTCCCCTCCAGACCTTCAATACAAGACAAGCTGTCCTGGCTGCCAGCTGTGCATTCTTCAGCTTTCAGCACTTTCTGGGATCTCCCGACTCCCAGACAGTGGCCTTAAGTTCACGCCCCTTCTTGGAGCAGTGCACATCCTCATCACTGGGGCACATCCTGGTTCAACACTGAGAGGTCATCCTACCTTTGGAGCTCTCTGTTAGGTCATCCTACCTTTGGTGGTCTCCATTAGATCATCCTAAGTAGACTTGAAGTCTGGATCAGAACTAGAACTCTCCACTCAGTTCTCATTACACAGGTGTTGGTCCCCAGGCATTCCATTATAAACACTCCAGCCACAAACCCTTGTCTCGGAGTCTGCATCCTGGAGAACCCAACTTATATCCCGCTATGACTGGGTTACTCCCCTGACACAAAGCACAAGCTCTGTACATTTTGTTTTACTGTCTTTACTTCAGTTCACATCTGAAGGTATGCGCCTTCAAGGCACATCTTTAGTTGAGGTTATGACAATTTCTTAGGAAAACTGGGGGGGGGGCTTTTTTAGTACAATTTCCCAATAATAATAATGTTTCTTCTAAGAATTACAAATCTAGAAATGGTCATATTTCCCTTAGATCTGTTATAATTTCAAGTACCTTAGAATCTAAACTATAGCTTTTGACAAAGATCATATTTTATATTTGTATGATTTTAGCCTATTTACTTACTGTAACAAAACTCAAATAGTAAAGATTCAATGATACTTAGCTTGGAGTAGGACCACTTATCTCTCTCCTTCATATAGAATAGTAGTAGTCGCTAGTAATCATGTGCTTATCAATGGAAAGCCCTAGGAGTCACTTTAGAAAACATGGAGACATTTTTGGTAGTTACAGTGATGGAGAGGATCCTTTCTGCATTCAGTAGGTGGAAATCAGGATGCTAAATATCTTGGAATAAGTGAGTCAATCTAATACATAAGAAAAAACCAACTTAACATCCTGAACACTTTTTTATTGTCTTGCAACACATTCATGTAGTTGAAAACCCCATTTATAATGATTGGAGCCTCAGATCTAACTCCATGTTACACATCAACACAAAGCATTTCTGCCACAAATTTAACATGCTGAATTTTCTGGCGATGCAACCACCATGTTCTAAAGGGGAGATCACACACTATTTTGTCCATAACTTGACCGAGAGTTATACACCATCTGGTAAAGCACTTCACTGATGGCAAAGCCACTCCTGTTTCCGAATGGCCAACACATTATAGCTCTCCCAGAAGTCTTGGCCAACTTTGTTCCATCACCTGGTGTAGTTGTCCCCAATCATTCACATCCTGGGATACATATTACTTTATTTTATAAATCCATTCTCCTTTTCCTTTATTCACAATTAGTGAATTACATTGGTTTTTAAAACAGTTTATGTGTATAGCAAGTTATAGTAAATATGAATTTCATCTCAAAATAGTAAGGGGAATTACAACATGTTTATAGTAGAAAGACCAATGACTCAGATAAGGTTGAGAAACATCCATGCAAGCTATTTTGTCAGTTGCCAAGAGAGTTTATATCTTTTTGTTTTAACATTCAAAAAGTTATACATATAATGTATACAACATGATGAGTTTAGAGAGAAGCATACATCACCACAATCGATGCTATAAACATAGGCATCACCTCCAAAAGTTTCCCATTGCACTCTTATTATTTTTAGAGATAACAACACTTAACAAAAGATCTACCCTCTTAGCATCACTTTATTAAAACTTTCTAAGCAGAGAAAACATAAAGCTGTAGCCATGAAATACTGGCCTTAAAATATACCCACAATCACCATCCATATTCTAATTCATGTTAATTAAAACATGACAATAAGCTGCTCAAGTTAAATAAAAATAAAACCATCTAAAAATTATAATATCATTTTCTTTGTCATATTTCTCTTCTGTCCACATATCCTAAGGGAGGAGGCAAAGGTATTTCCCTATAGAGTCAATGTTTTATTTCTTGAGCCTTTTTTATTTGCCTTATTTTATAAGTAATCTCTACACCTAACGTGGGGCTCGAACTCATGACCCCAAGATCAAGAGTCAATGCTCTAAGGGCTGAGCCAGCCAGGTGCCCCAAGCCTTTTTTAATTAGAAGTTTATACTATATAAAATGTTAATTAAAAGACAGTAGTAACATAAACCTTATGGTGTGCCATCAGACTAGTGACTTTTATCTGAACAGTTATTTGATGAGACAAAGTACCAAAATACCATTTATAGTTACTGAGGCCTTAAAAGGAACTGAATCCTAAATATTTCCCTGTCATATTACTATATTTATGCTATTAATAAAAATTCAGTAAGAATGATATATAATTAAAAGTTGCATGCTTGGGGTGCCTGGGTAGCTTAGTCCGTTAAGCATCTGACTCTTTATTTTGGCTCAGGTTCTCGGGGTCCTGGAATAAGATCCCCTTCCGTTCCACACTTAACCGGGAGTTGGCTTGAGACTTTCTCTCCCTTGGCCTCTGCTCCTCCACCCAGTTTCTCTAAGATTTTATTTATTTGATGGAGAAAGAGAGAGAGAGAGAGCACAAGTAGGGGAGCAGTAGAGAGAGAGAGAAGCAAGCTCCACGCTGTCCAAGGAGCCAGATGCTAGGTTCAATCTCAGGATCCTGGGATAACAGACTGAGCCAGCCAGGTGCCCCTAAATAAATAAATCTTGAAAAAATGTTGCATGCTTGCTCTTATTGTACCATAAAATGCTTTTGTTGTGAAATAAAATATTTTTTCTATGCTATCAAATTCAGTTAAAATATAATGATCATTTAAATGTAATTAAATAGTTATACTGTTGTTTAAAGTAATTACTTCTGAAAGCTTAAAGTATTTCTTTCTTTTAAAATCCTATGAAGTTTGAAGTATTCATCGAGAGTTTATAAATGATGTCAAGAAGGCTGCCTGGTCCTTCAAAACAAAGCCAAACAAGAACAGAAACAAAAAGGTAGAAATAGACCATATGGGGCCTGTACACCCAATGTAGTTGACTTGTTTTCATTACAACTCCTGAAAATTGAAAAACACTGTACCTGAAGAATATTAGCATTTTTACATGAAATTCAAAAAGAAAGAAAGGTTAATGGGAGATGGAAAACTATATTTAAAAAGATGGTGCAAAATTAGTAGAAAAAGAGTCATTTCACCCACCTGGAAAGCTTCTTTATTCTTAACAAACCACTTTTAACCCCAGCATAAACCAAGATTGCCATACACCCCAGTAATGTATATCTGTTCATTTAATATCTTCTTACGCACATGTAATTTTTACTTTTTTCTGTTAATTTTTAAGAAGTGAAAAAAATCTGCCTAATATATTAAAGTAATTAGAAATTATGGCGTTTAAAAATATTCTATAGATAAATGTAAGTTACTCTTTGTTGGAAAACATTTGATAATTATCTGCCTACTCATCATGCTTTATAGTTTAATGTCAACTGCCATGATTCCATAGGCTAAAGAGAGAAAAAAAGAAAGGGAACAAGAAAATATCAAAATAGGTACATAAATTGCATGAACTGAATTGAGGAATTATGCACATGCATTTTGTATTAATCATATAATTAAAGGAAATTATTAACTTCAACAAAAAACTTACAATCCCACATTAAAAATAAAATGGAAATGTAGAAAACTCAAAATTTCATACATTTATTTGCTAATACTCACTACCCAGAACAGACAGCAAATTTGGAATCTCAAGTTTAAACCCTTGATGTTTCCTTAAGTTCTCAATGTTAACCACTTTCTTTTTTATCTAGACCAGAACCGCTTATAGAAGCAGAAAGAAACACACTATTTGTTGAGTAAATTAATGAGCTTTCTCAAATGTTGAATATACAATAAAGCAATCTAGGTAACTTAAAAATACTCTGCCAGATTATAATAGCTGTTGTTTAATAGTAAGTTGGAGGAGAAAAGCAATGCACAAATGTTTGCCTTTTCTCTGCCTTTAAGCATATCAGGAATCCACATTTTAGAAGGGAAGGAGGGAAGCTCGGTTTCATTCTACTATTGATCTATCAGACAAGAACTTAATCAATCTTCTTTATAAGCTATTAAAGCTGAGTTCGAGAAATGAACTCACCTGACGCATGCAGCATTGATTGCCTCTTTCTAAGAACTGAATATGTCAGTCTTATCTGCAGCTGTGATTCAATTTTTAAGGGACAAGATTTTTCCTTCATTAGCTTCCCCAAAATGCTCCAATTAAGAAAGAACATTTTTGATAGTGGTCCAGAGTCAATGACTAAAACAAAATGAAGACCATAACCCTCAATTTCAATCACAGTCTCCAGAGAAAACGAGAGACCAAAAGCATATGTTCATCAAAGGGAATTCAGCACTAGTCCCAAGATCCTGCTCTAGCGTGAATTCTGAAGAATGTTCTGGCAGAGTAAACTAATGTTGAGACCTTAAGCTCAGATAAATCTTGGAAATTCAAAGGGAAACTCAAGGCAGCTGTAAATCTGTCTTTACTGCATATACATTTCAGCCAGGGGCTTCTATATGTAGTATTAGGTTATGCGACATCCCATTCAGCATCTAACTACCTCATAAATATAGGCAGAGAGGTCATTTTACATTTACAGGGCACCCCCAAAGTGCTAGATACTATAAGCTGGAGGTGGGAGGAGGGGGGAGGACTGCACATTTCCAGTTTATTAGGAAAGGTTAATAGCACAACTCCTCAATGACCAAAGAGAGTTCCCTTTGGCTCAGCTTTCTGGTTTCCATTTCCTCTTCTAGATCCCTTAACAGTCAAAAAATTAAATACTGGGAGAAACAGCAATAGAGAGTTGTCTCCACAGTGTTCCAGGACTCTGGAGGGTATTTGCCCACTTCAGCACGGACATATTGCCAACTCACTAATACAATATGAAGAACATTTTCTCTAGATTTGTTGTTAGCTTATTTTTCTATGGTAGATAAGAGGGGACAAAATATCTAGTCCCTCCTACCATCCCCCTTCACCCTCTTCATCCCATTTATTTCTCTATATTCTTGGCAAATAGAACACAACTCAATCACAGGCTGTTGGGTTTCTGTGACAAGGTCCGATTGTCACAATTCCCCGATGGCATGCACCTGAATTCACATCATTCCAATTGAAGTCACCCACGGGCAGGGATTGTAGCAAAGTACAGAGAGAAGCAAAGGTCCTAGGGCAATATTCCATATCAGAATTGCCTGTTGCACCCACCTGCCCAACTATCTTCTGGAAACTTCTCTAAAGCAGATTAAGAAGGCATGAGATTGAGCCGCACAGACGGAGATGTCAAAGAGACACTGGCTAGTTGAGCTCTACTTCGCAGAACCCTTGTCTAGCCCCAGTGCCCTGGAACCTCATGTCCCAACAAAGGAAATCAGTCTCTCTTCTATTAAAGGTGCTACTGACTGTGTGAATTCCCTTAGAAATCCAAGGAGTTAATGGCCTCAATATTTCCAGAATATTTAATACATTCAGGAAGATGGGATGCAGTATGGGGTCTAATGTTTATTTATTGCAAAAGTCAAGAATAGCTGGAAGTCCATTAAGAGGATGTTCAGCAGATTATATTAATTTGTAATTAATTTTCAGTGGTATTTATGAGAGAACCCTTTAATCAGCATAATTCAGATTTTGAAAATTATAATATTAACTAATATTAATTAAATAATAATTTATAAATTTCAATAGTTTTAATTATCTTTTGATTAAATTACCTGTTAGTCAATTCCACATTGCTTTTGATATTAATTAGCTAACTTAAACATGATCTACTGAAACTACTCCCCTGTGGATTTAAGGCATATTGTCTAAACAGGTCAACACTGAGATACTTAAGTGTGACAATTTAGACTGCATGATTAACAGAATTAATTGTTTAAGGCACTGGCTTTTTCATTCTCAATTTGCCAGCGGGTAAGCTCTTTAAGATATGCCCTGGGTTTCCCTGGGCCCAAATCTGAGACATCCCACATTCTGTTACTCCCCGTCCTAACCGCCCCTAAGCCCCCTCCTTCTCTAGCCTGCTATAGAACATTCTAGTCTTCTGAGACCTAAATCAGTGTCAGCCTATTAATCAGCCAACAAAATATGTCAGAGGAAAATGAAGTTGCAAGCCTACCTCCCTCTACAGGCAGATGCTTCACCCGCTCTCAGTGCAGTGTCTGCGGGTAGAGCTGGGAGTGCAGGGCCACAGCCCAATTTAGGCCTCCTCTGTGTAGTGACAACCAGCCCAGACCTCATTTTTTTTGAAGGCTAATATTTAATTTAAAGCCACCTACCCTCGAGTTCTCAAAGATAAGTGTGTCGTTGACTCCCCGGGAGTCTGCGTTGGCAGGAGCTGTACTCCTTACCCTTGCCTCCACCCCCAGCCCACTTTAGCATGGAAATATTGCCAACTCCCTAATCATCATATGAGGAGCGTTTTCTCTGGATTTCTTGATAGCACATTTTCCTGTGGTAGAGAGGAGGGGAGAAAATATCAGCATCCCACTTCAGAAGTGGACATCTTTTTGAATGGGTCTCCTGAAACCAGCTGTCGGCGTGCAGTTCATATTACTCATTAACATCATTAACATCATCGAGGGAAGCAGAAGGATACACACTAAACAAGTCAAGTAAGACAGGGATTTTATTTTTGCCCTGTGAAACATAAAAAAGCCTACCCATTTCCAGGAACCCTAACTGACCATCTTCTTTTAGAAAACGCCATGGGATTACTGAAGCTCTACACCAGCTAATGTGACATAACTTTCTTTCTTGATAATTCTTATTTGGGGGTCAAAATCTTCACCAAGAAGATGTTACCATCTTACAAATGGAAGTCACAAGTGGCCATTTCAGGTTATTCATATTATATATTACACTCCAAATGTTTTCATCCCAGAACTCCATATGTATAGTGATTGATGAGGATAAATTATATTTCTGAGCCCTGGACCTTTCCCAGGACAGGCTCTGATATGGCTGTCTTGCACTGGAGAAGAGTTTCATACATGCACATGACAAGCAGTGGAGATATACGAAGTAAAAGAAACATTTGTTAAATCCCGAAATTTTGCAAATAAACAGAAAAAAACAGAATTTGCAATGTTATTTCTGACTTATGTAACATATTTCTGCCAATTATATAAGCTAAGATGATAAAATATACATATGACACAAGAAGGAGTATATCATACGGATCTGAATTATTTTTGTACTTATGATATTTTCTACTTACATTATTATATTTTCTAATTCAAGATCTTGTGATTTTCTTTTGACTTTACCTTTCATTTCATTGTTTAGATTATCCTTTTAAAAAGGAATGAGTTGTTTCCTTGCCACACACAATATTGAAAATTTTTTGTATCTACATGCTTGAAAAAGAAAATAGTTCTTTTTTTTCTTCAAAAGTTAATTTCAAGTGACTTGTAACTATTCGAATGGTGTGAAACTAATCTTCATGGTGTATTTCTGGGAGGATGATTGATAAAATGTTCGACTGACAAGCAACTTTCGTATAAATCAAATGACAAATTCTTTTAGTTATTTTGATGAAGGGAATAGGCAGTGGCAGAGATAGGAACAAATACCAGAATGTGAAATCTTTAGAAATATATGATTTCATAACTATTAAATTCATAAACAACAAAACCATGAGTTATGAAAAAAATGAATTCACTGTTTGAAAATACTTGACTCAAATCTTCAGTTGTCCAGCACAAAAAGAAAGCTAACTACCAGGTGGGACTCACTGGGAAAATATCACTTAGAATAAAGCTAAATCTTAATTGGAAACCATTTCCACATAATATGTGAAATATAAAATACTTGAGAATAACCCTAATGAGAAATGGACAGAAATGAGGAAAACAACAAAGTTTCATTGAGCCATTAAAAAAAAAAGACTTGAATAAATGGAGAGACATATTTCTCTAGAATTGGAAGATCCATCACTGTAAAAAATGCGAACTATGCATAGTTAATGAATTCAGAGCCATGCATAATTCAGAGCCATACAGAATTCCACTTAAAATCCAACTTTCTTGAATGGGTCATTCTAATGATCATCTGTCAAAACTAAGTAAGAAGAATGGGCAAGAATAAGTAAGAATTTGGAAACAGGATTGGGAAAGGAACAGATATTGTCAGTTATCAAAACACATCACAAAACTACAATGGCTAAAGCAGTATGATATTGGCTCCAAAAGTGAGAGATGGAGGAGGAATCCCCACAAACACAAGCAAATGTGTATTCAGCGTTTACTGTTACAATGATGGACATTTCTATCAGCAGGGAGAGGAGCAAGGTCCTGGAATCACTAGTAAAGTATTTGGGGAAAAACATGTAGGATACTTATGCCACATTGTATTAAGAAGAAAATTCACGGGAGGCCTGGGTGGTTCAATCAGTTAAGTGTCTGCCTTCGGTTCAGGTCATGATCCCAGAGTCCCTATCAGTGGGGAGTCTGCTTCTTCCTCTCCCTCTGCCTGCAGCTGCCCCTGCTTGTACGTGTGCTCTCTCTCTGTCAAACAAGTAAATAAAATCTTTAAAAAACCCTCATTCCTCAAATGACCTTTTTTTTGACAACTCTTCTTCCATTAAGTGCATCTATATTCTAGGCACTGGTTCCACTTCCCAGGTATAGACTAGTTGAGGAAGAAGAAAAAGAAAAAGAGGAAGGAGGAAGAGGAGTGGAAGCGGGAAGAAGGGTGTGATAGAAGGAGGGAGGAGGGGAAGTCTTTGACTGATGTGAGTTCATATTCTGGGACAGACATTTTGGACAAGCCAGATAATTAACCAAGATTATTTTAGATTGCAATAAGTGCTTTGAGGAAAACTAACATAGAGTAACAGGGAGACGTAGATCCACTTGAGATAAGACGGTCAGAGAAGGCTTTTCTGTGGAGCTGATGTTTGTGTGAACACCTAGATAGAGTGAAGGCACGAATTACATGTATCTGGGGATAGAACCTGTGAGGTGGAGGTGACCACAAGAGCAAAGGAGAGAGGAGGAGAGAGCTTGCTTGTGTGTCCAATAGCTGCAATGGGGCTGGTGTAGTTGGAAGTCAGAAGAGGAATGGGAAATGGGGAAGACTGGAGCCAGATCACTGAGGTCCCCGCTGGTCATGGTGAAGACTTAGTATTTTGTTCTAAATGCGATGGAGCAGGGGAATGATGTGATCTAATTTGAATTCTCAAAGAATTGCTGTTTTGTGAGAAATAGACTATCAGAGGCCAGAGTAAAAGTAAGGAGAGGCCTATCATGAACTCTTGCTGGGGTGTAGGTGAGAGGTGTGATGACTTGGAGATAAAGATAAATAGTTGGATTCAGGACACGTCTTGAAGGTAGAGGCAACAGGATTTGCTTATACATTGTATGTGGGATCCAAAACAAATGATCTGAATGATGCAATAAAAAAATAACCAAAATAACATCATCGCATTCACAATATTTTAGCCAAAATGAAAATCTTGGATAGAATACAAAATAAAGAAAAGCTTTTTGAGGAATAGAAGAAATGGCTGTTTCACTGGTGAAAGAACAGTGGTAGGTTATTGTATAAATCACATATTCAGACTATGAGAGGTAGGTAAACAATGACTTTATGGTTTTACACGAGGTACCATTATCCATTTAACTTCTGATCTCTGTCTCTAGTAGTAGAGGTTACTTGATGCATTAGGATAGAATTCATACTAGAAAGAAAAAAATTAAATCCATGGTCCCCAAACCTCATTTCAATTTCTTTTCCACCTCAGGAACCATCAGCTGACTTGCTGAGGTTGTTGACTAGGTCACGCAATCGATGATTTAAATTCCCACTCCTCTTTCCTTGCTCATTTTCCATAGAGCGGGCTATGTGTTATGAATTGGCCCAATATTAAGCATCCAAATAAAAAAACAAAGATGAGCTGTTGGCAAATATTCACGTGACAAATAATTATATATTTTTTAGAACAATCGAAGTCAATCTTCTAACTATAGTGCCGAAGTTTTGCCATGTGATTCCTAGAAATTTTTAAAGGAATTGTGATACATAACTCATGACAACAGAAGGTAAATTTGTTTTTTTTTTCAGTTTACTGACATAATTATTTTTATTTGATTGATGTAAAGTTGATACGTAACATTATTGCATACAGTCTGACTTACCAAACTGCTTTAAAGAGAAAGAAGTAAAAATTGATCTTGAAAACTGAGTGAAATATATTATTGAATTTGAATTAGTGTCTTTATTTTCATAAATATGCCTACAACTATATCCTCACATGTTTTAAAATTTCCCACAATATATAATTATTACATGTGTGATACACATTTATTTCCTTTTTGACTTTTATCTAAGGTTTTACATAGTTTGTAATAATATGTCAACAAAATTGTTGATAGTACCTTGACTTGTAAAATAAAACTCATTTTAAGAGCATCATAAATCTAACAGAGCATGTCTGGTGTTCTGATTGGTAGAAAATTGGATGTTAAACACCAGGGACAAACTGATCTTCTAATTCTGGTACTTGAGTAAGCACTAAAAGGAAAAAGAAGAGGAGAGAAAAAATCATTACCTGGAGTTGATAGCTTAACTGATCATGATCAATTTGAAGTGTTTATTGCTTAAGTAAATGACCTTTGGGGTGATTTCATTAGCTCCACATACTGCAAAAGGTTATATCTGAATTCAATTTTATGATTGAGTCTAAGCATATAAAATCTCAAAATAGTTTGAATGGGTAAAAAAAAAAAATAAACCAAACCAGATTCTTTCTGAGATAAAGACCAGACCGTGAAACCCTGCTTGGTGCTGCTTCTCTCTAATTGTTAGCTTTACGTGGGAGTAAATATTTGAGAGAGGAAAGGCAATGCACTGATACCATCACTTTGATGTCTGTGGTCAGGAAATGACTTTAAAATTAGCTACCAGTTCCAACTTTGTAGTAAATAAGACTTGGTCCTCCTGGATCTACTCTGTTTGATGAAATCTCTTTACCTTCATAGGGCTGCAATGCCCTATAATGGTTTGGTTTGGGCTTTACCTTCCTTTCCCTCCTAAAAGTGCTATAAGGCATTTACTTATCATTTTATTAAATTGAGTTATGTCTGAAATGCTTGTGGAAAGAATTTAGGTGTTTTTAAAGTTTTTATTTATTTATTTGAGAGAGAGAGAGAGCATGAGCTGGGGAGAGGAGCAGGGGGAGAAGGACAAGCAAACTCCACACTGAGTGAGGAGCCCAACACAGGGCTTGATCGTAGGACCAACCCTGAGATTAGGACCTGAGCTGAAATCAAGAGTCAGAGGCCTAACTGAATGAATCACCTAGGTGTCTCTGGAAAGAATTTCACATGCTTCCTTGAGACATACCAGGCAGAAAAACCAAGAAAGGATGTTTGAAAAACATTAGATGTTGATAATTTCCACCTTCATATGTTATTGGTAGATGAAATAGGGCCGAATATTATCTCTAAATACCCCAAATTGGGAAAAATGGGGCCAGAGGAAAAATGTGAACATTTCCTAAGAGGAACGAAACTGTATTTTTATCCAAATGACCTTAAAACCAATATAATAATTCACTTTCTTGACGTGTCATTCTCTTTAGTCATCATTACTCTTGTCAAAGATGCTAAGGTAGTCCCTGGCTGGGGTATTAGCCTGTTTCATAACAAATCTTTTACTTGAAAGTTCAGGACCACTTTTGTATTTCTTTCTGTTCTTTTAATTTCTCCTCCATTTTCTTCTCTCCTCCTACCACAGCCTTTCCACAACTGGGAGTGGGGGTGGGGGAAGGGGCACTTCCCCAAACCTCAGTCTCAACCTCTTCCTGAGCCTTCCCTGGCGGTCAAGGACAGCATCTGTGGCCACAGTGGTCAGAGACGAAGGATGGAAGAAACGATGGGTCCCCGCGGGGGTCCCTCTTTTCTCTCATCCTCCACCTTACTCTGGAATCCACATAAAGGACTTCAAACCAGACTCTACTACCTGCTGGATATGTAACTGAATGTCATCACCTTGCATCTTTGAACTTCAGCTTTTTCACCAAATGAGACTCAAAACTCCTGTTCTACCTACCTTACCGGGCTGCTAAGAAGTCTTCTGAATTAAAAGAACCTACTGAACTATTTGTCACTTTGAAAAGTTAAAAGATGGCTATTAAACATTTCATTTTTAAAAGCAGCAGAAGGATGAAGTGGACGCCGAGACCTGGCTTTGAGTCTCCACAGTGCTACTTCCTGGTTGCGTGCTCCTGGGTACTTCACCCAACCTCTCTGCAACAGGAGTAACAAGGGCATGAGCTCATCTCTCCCGCACAAGAGGTGGTGAGCATTATGTTTACCGCCATTTCATCACAAGCCTTGGGAAAACAATTTCAAAAGTTCTTTGTGAAATACAAACAGAATATAGTCGTCATCAAACTGACTCTATAGAAACTGTGTTTAACAGGTATCGTCCTAGCTCCTGTCACATAGAATATCGGATACTCTTCCTTAGCAAAGAGCAATGATTCTTTAGAAACAAATAGTATAACCTTTTCCCTCAAACGCTGGTGACTGTTCATGAATTATATTTATCAGCTCAGCATTGCATAGTATGATTGTGTGATTGTTGAATTAGTAAGTCGGCGGTTTGACGGTAGAGAGTAAGATCAGTTCTAGGCTTTGTGGTTTGATGGATATTTGATGATTTAAAAAAGAAAGTTCGAAATAAAACTGACATAAGGATAGCGGCTACCTTAGGAGAAAAGTATGAGCTGTGATTGGGGTGCTAGGTAGGGAAAGGGCATTTCTAGGGTGTTGGGAATGGTCCTTTCTTGGCCAGAATGACAGCTGCCTGAATGGTCACTTGGAAATAGTTATTAAAACTGTGCTTTATGTTTTATATGCTTTTACTAATTGTGTGATATAATTTGAAATTAAAATCTTTTAAAAATTGAAAAAGAAAAATCTAACTATTGACAATTTTGACAACTTTCCAAATTTATAGTGCTCCATGCATGGAAAATAGGAGTTCAATATTCTTATATACTTTTTCACTTACTTTAATGGTAAAAAAAAAAAAAAATCACACTGAACGTTCTGATATCTTGAAGGACCTATGAAGGAGAAGAAACAAGCCCTGCATGTTGGTGTCACTGCGACGCACGGTAAGTGGTGATCCGTATTTGCCCAGATCAGCTTGCACTAACCCAGTCCTAAGGGCTGACCCTGAATGATGAAACATACAGGATATGCAATTGTTAAGTCCTACATATCTTGATGATGTGGGAAAATCAGTAACTATTTTGGCCACGCCCTAGAATTCTGGACATTCTATTTCTACCTTTTTTTCCTTTAAAACATGCTATCTTCTGGGACACCTGGGTGGCTCAGTTGGTTAAGTGTCTGCCTTCAGCTCAGGTTATGATCCCAGAGTCCTGGGATCAAGTCACACATCGGGCTCCCTGGTCGGCGGGGAACCAGCTTCTCCCCTGCCTGCTCTGCCTACTGCTCCCCCTGCTTCTGCTCACTCTCTCTCTCTTACAAATAAATAAACAAATATTAAAAAAAAACAAAACAACAAACTTTAAAACATGCTAGCTATCTTCTTTTGGTTTCCACTCCCACCCCAGGAGAATCCTCCAACACTAATGTTAAAATTATACTTTCTGGTTTATAATATAATAGATATGATTTAGATTCTGGCCTGAATTCAAATCTCACGTGCCTTTTTCATTAGCTACATGAATTTGTACAACTGTGCCTCAGTTTCTTCATCTGATAAATGGGTATAGTTGTACCTATGTCACAGGGATGTTGTGATTTAATACATGCAAAGCATCCATGACAATGCCTCACACAAACATATTAAATGCTTAATCAGTACGCTAGAAATGAAATCTTCCTTTCAAGTCTGGCTTTGCTCTTCTGAATTTTTTTTATTTAATCAAGTTTCTCACGCCCTTCTCTGAGCCATTTGCCTACTTAGGAATAGATACTAAGTATTATTTCTTTTGTTGGTTTTGTCTGGTCACTTGCTATCTAAAGCAGACCTTATAATGCATTTTCCTTTCATGATACAAAGCCTAAAACAGTTTTTGGTGGCTGGCTCATTAAATATCATTTATTTTCTGATTTTTAAAGAACAGATCTTCTCAGTCATTATCATGCCATTCCCACCACCCATCCTTCTCTGGCAGCATGATCCTACATTAAGGTTCTCTTTCACTGGGGCACCTGGGTGGCTCAGTGGGTTAAACATCCAAGTCTGGATTTTGGCTCAGGTCATGATCTCAGGTCCCTGATCTCAGGGCCGGGAGACCAAGCTCTGCATCAGGCTCTGTGTTCAGCAAGGAGTCTGTTTGAGACTGTCTCTCCATCTCCTTCCGCTCCTTCCCCTGCCCACAAGTGCGTGGGTGTGCGTGCTCTCTCTCCATCTCTCTAAAAGAAATTAATAAATCTTTAAAAAGAAATAAAGTTTTTTGCCGACCAACCTCATGATACAGAGATAAGTGCTTTTTAAAGATTTATTTATTTATTTGACAGAGAGAGAGATCACAAGTAGGCAGAGAGACAGGCAGAGAGAGAGGAGGAAACAGGCTCTCTGCTGAGCAGAGAGCCCGACGCGGGCCTCGATCCCAGGACCCTGAGATCATGACCTGAGCCGAAGGCAGAGGCTTTAACCCACTGAGCCACCCAGGCACCCGATAAGTGCTTTTTAAACCACGTAGAAAACATTAGCAGGTGATGTGTGTGTGTTTTTGGTAGACATGGAGAAAGCGGGGGAAAGATGAGGTGACTATCCTCAAGTACCCAAGAATTTAATCACTACAGCCTGCATTGAGAGGACACAAATCACACCATTGCTAGGAGGAACCGAGGCAGTCCGACAAGCCCTCTGAGAGAGATAAGGACGCTGGGTTTCAGACAGGCTACTGCCTTACCCAAAGCAGTCAGGAATAAATACAGAAAAGCACCGGGTTTCATGCCTCTGGGCCAGCATCCTTTCTTCTACCTCATGACATCTCTCAGCCAAAGTGTCTATGCTGTGATATCTCAGAGGAAAAGTAATTAATGAATAGCTAGGCACACAGCTGAACAACAAAGGTAAATGTCTTTTATACATCAAGGTGAAATCTGGTAGAAATATCACTGCCATCTTCAGCTGTTCAGATAATTAGTATTTTTAGAGTGCTTAAAGCATAATCACATACGTTTAATAATTCCAACAACCCTATGAGAAAACTTACTTTCTCTTGCCCAAAGTCACAGAGCAAGTAAGTAGTTAACTCCCAGGCTCAAGCTCAAGTCTTCTTTAAACACTGACTTACATTCTTCAGCAAACCACTCAACAATTATCGGGCCAGAGGGAAGGGCTCTGTGCAGAAAAGACGGAGCTAAAAGAGCTCACGCCAGGTAAAAGGGCTACACACAATTAAGGTAAGCACAGTGATAGCGGTGTGCATGGGATGCTGCAAAAGCCCAGAGAAGAGGGCCACAGAACTTTTTTAGAATATGCAATACAAGCTAAGTTTGAAAGAAAGAGAAAATATTAGTGAGACCAGGCTGTAGGAGAATGGCAGCAGAGGGACAAAAGAATGTGTGAGAAGAAGAATTAGAGCTACCTTTTATTGAGCACTTGCTCTTCTCTGTGCCTCACTGATCTCCACTATCGTAGAGAGCAGATACTATTCTATTTCCCTCTATAGTTGAGTAAAGGAAGGACCAGAGAGGTGAAGCAATTCACCCAATGTTGCACAGAGCCTAAATTTCAACTTAGGCTCAGGATGCTTAAAAACCTCCACACATCCCACCACTGACACCATGTGAGGACACAACAGTGCTTGTTCAAGTACAGAAACACAGAATATGCATGAAGATGTATAATACATAAAAGCTAGCAGAATGGGCAGGAATCCGGTCTGAATTGGCATTCTGGGCAGGCTGTGGTGCTTGATGCTTGGTGCCTGGCTCGGCCCTGACAGTGATGGAATGCAGGCCCCTCGAGAACGCTTGCCACAGAGGAGGCGTAATCTGATCTGTGTTTTAGAAGGGTCCTTCTGGAGAAACACAAAGGTGGAAATGGAGACAAGGAGACCACTTGGGTTCTCTTATAATAACACAGGCAAGAAATAGTAAGGGATGAAACTAAGTGGTACTGAACATGGAGAAGAGAAGGTAGATTTCACATGTATTTAGGATGTAATATACACAAGATGTGGCATTTGAAGGAAGAATCTCAATCCACATTCAAGATGCTTCATTTTGTGAAAAGTGAATAGCCATGTTATCCACCTGGATAGCTAATCCAGAATGGGGTGTGGATTCGGGGAATTATGTGGAAATTAGTTCCAATCAAATTGGACATGATGATTTTGGGTAGTTTTGGTAAGAGGGACCAGAGAATTTTCTGGCCGTTGAGTATATAGGTTTGGTGCTCAAAAGAGCAAGGGGGTTCAAGCTAGTATGTGGTAGGGAGGGTCATGGATACATATGAGAGAAGATGGGTCACAGTTTTAGAGTCAGAGGAGAAAGAGACCAAGCGGGAACCCCGAGAAATGGTCATGTAAGGAGCTGGTAGAAGGAGAGCACCCAAGAGGCTGCTTGAGAGGGGGGAAGAGATCCAGGAAATCCTGGTGTCTCTGAAATCTAAGGGAGAAGGAGCTTTGAGGAGAGAGAATTGATCCAGAGTAACAGTTGTTGCAAAAGGAAAAACAGGATCAAAGCAACCTGGAGACACTTGTTGACTTCACACTCGTCCTCCCTTTTCTTCAAACCATTTGAGGACCAAACACCATCCAGTAAAAAAGCAAATGGCTCCCTTGATTACTCAGTTGGTTTCTATGTGGAATCTCGGCAGTGTACATAATTAATTACCACTCCTTGACATGCAAGAGAAATTTAGGAGGAATATGAACAAAATGCCTCTTCCAATGCATTTGGCCACACTATAGGCAATTAGAAAACAACATCAACAAACAAGTTGAACATGTAATAGAGCTACAGGAAACTGTGCTCTGGGGAAAAAGATATAAGTAAACCTGAGTTCTGAAAGACAGACATTGTATAACAGGTATTAAGGAAGTGTATTGTCTGATAGCATCACAGGCAGAGATGTGCTAACAAATAAACCCACCAGTGCATCTTTATTATGTATCTTCTAGGCTCCTGTTGCCGGGGCGCAGTGGGTGCTGCCCCAGGGTATGACATAGGATCTCAGATAAGGAGACAGGCAATGCTAACACACAGGCTAAAGCAGAGGCCCACAAACACATGGTTAAGAACAAGGGCTTCTGGGTCAGGCTGAGCAGAGACAGAGCTCCTTGCCCCACCCTTACTAACCTGGATGCAAGAGAGGTAAATAGTATAATGACTGTAAGCTTCAGTTTTATCATTAACGATATATGATATTCTATTGTTTCCTGCTAATATAAGGAAATAGTAGGCAACATTTATTGTGTATTATATGCAATATAACATGACTGTTCTATCTGATTTAATCATCATATCCATCCTATTCAGTTTGTTACTACTTCTATCCCCCTTTTCCAGATGAAGATACCAAGGCACAGACGGGTTCAGAAACTTGTTCAGGAACACACAGACAGTAAGTGGCAGATTTTTAACCTAGAACATTTTAGCCTGGAGGACATGCTTCTATAGACCACTGTCTCCTGCTTCTCAATAAGCATCATAGTGGTTCCAGTGAACACAGATGTCTGTTTCATGGAGGCACAGGGAAGGGACTATGGGATGATAGGATTTGGTCAGGCAGAAGGCATTCCTAACAAGCTGTCCGCCAAGCCCTTCCCAAATGCCAGCGTATTAAAATTCCTATGGAGATATATACTATAGACCATGCACGCTTGTGTGTGCGCACGCGCACACACACACACACGGTACTTCTATTTTTATATAGATATGTAAAAAAGAGCAGGATTTTAAGAGAAAATATACCTGAGTGACTATGATGATGCTCTCCCCTGCTAAAGTGAAAGCCATGTTGGTGGGAGCCAAGTTTAAACTCTCAGCCCTTTCCTCTGCTCAAAAGCGGACAACTGTCAATCATCAGGGAGACACCTTACCCAGGAGTGGAAAGGCAGTCACCTAACTGCTCCCTACCAATTTAGTTAGGGATTCATTCTAACTCTTATTTGAAGTGCCTAGAAATTAATGTAATATTTCCTGTACTCATTTGCATTGCCTGCGGGCTGGAAGCGCCCCCTGTGAGGGCCACCGAGTTAGGCAGGGAGCTGTATCCAGGGCAACTCAGCACCAACTTAAAGCAGAAGGAGCCCTTGCAGAGTGCCGTTGACACTGGGATTAGGATCTGTTCTATGAGACCGTGCCAGGCTGATAAATTGAAGTGGCAATTTGGGATTTCACCAGATAGAGAAGTAAATGTATTAGGATGAGGGAAATCCAAGGAGAGCAAAGACTGGGGGAACCATACAAGTTGGCAAATGAGGTTTTGTTTTGTTTTGATTTTTTAAATTCAAGTCTCTCCTTTTGGCTTTGCATTTGAATCCTGAATTTGAGCATCTCTTCTGCTACCACAAATATATTAGCAACGTGGATTGCCTTTGTTAGTCTAAATAGCCGTATGTTTGCAAATACGGTTCTAGAGAATGCCACTCAAGAGAATGCTTCTCTTGGACCCAAATCACAGTGTCTATAAGTAACTCTTGACCCCGATGCATCTGTGCCCCATGTACAATGAAAATAGGTGCAGGAGCTGTTGAAATCTTCCCAAACTATTCATCTCTTATTGATTCACTTGTTCTATTGTGAGCAGAGAGACACCTACACACTAGTTTAAAATTAGGAGCTCCCGAGACTGTGATGAATGAAGGAGACAGGGGACTCGGAAGTACAGAATTTTCTCAGCCAGGAATTGTTGGGAACCTTACTATCCTGACACATCCTAAACACACTCATTAATTTATTTCTTTAGTCTACAGATCCCCAAACATTTCCAGGATCACTATTTTTTTCTTAAGCTTAATTACTTAACAATTCTTCGAAGTACTATGTAATTTTTAAATGAATAAAAATAATTTTTGAGGGTTCAAATTAATTGGGGAATATTATGAAGTGTTGCCAGGGGCGGGGTGGAGAGAGGAAGGCAACTGGACCTCCCACTACGTTAGAATCTAGTAACCTACCATGATGTTTCTGCACTCACACCAGCGAAAAACCAACCCATGCCCATAAAAAGTTTATGAAAGAAGCACAGACCCCTTTAAACACAGAGATTGTCCTCTATTGCGACTGAAAACATTTCTCTTATTTCCAATACTTTTACAACTTAGGTAAAATAAACACGGGCTCCACCGCACTCATGGGAAATGTGTCACCTCACTTTCAGAGCCAGGATTTATTTTTAAGCTGCTTTTCCACCTAAAAGTTATTTAACATTTGGAAAAAAACAGACAACTCATCTAAGAAAGGTCCTATGACAGGGAAAGGCCCATGTGGCAGGGAAAAACCCACAGGGGTAGGGGGAAGCATGTGGTGATGGGTTTTGCTTCTCATTGTAGTGTAGTGATGGTGGTGGGATGGTCTCCATATTTATGTCTTCTTGACGTCTATGCAATTCCTCTGTCTGGAATAGTGACAGTGGATTAAACTGTCCTCTTTGGTCTTACGTATGGATGGCTCTGAATCCATGCACACGTTTCAAGTCCTGCTCCTTTGTTCATAACTGTCCCATCCATTCAGAATACCTCCCCAGAGGCAGATACCAGGAAACATGTGCATGGGCCACTTACGAGGCTCTATACCCAATTTTGTATTTATAATTTGCATTATTTATCTTAAAAAGGGACTCAACGGTGTACACACTTCAGGTTTCACAAACTGGATCTTTCCCAGGCGTGTCTTATCCTCTTTGCACTTACTCACGTCCCTGTTCATCTCCTAAAACATTGGCCAGGCCCTTCTTTTCTCACCTTGCTGACCTCGTTAGTACCTGGAAGGCTTGTTACAAAGTAAGAAAAATGGGAAAACAAGTCTGGACTGCAAAAACATCAGGCCATTCTTTTATTAACCTTGGTCTCCTCTGAAAAATATAAGACATGTCAATAATGAGAACCATTTTCATTTGTATTTTTGGAAAATATGATATAAATGTTGGGCAAACAATGTTTACTTTAAAGTCTGGTATCACTGTTCTGTGTTTCACCGAGGTGAATGTTTTTTCATTGGAGGCCATTTGCTTACATAGGAACACATTATTGATTTCAGATTGTTTTCATCTATCGCTAAAATTTTAGATACAAAATTAATTCCCTTTAGAGCTTTTCAATACTATGATCTCAGAAAGTTAGCTGGAACCTGTAAGACTAAGACTTCTACAAAATGAAGACAAATCTGAAAACCTCTGTCTTCCAAACAAAGAAGGATTCTTAACATCATGAATAATGTGTCTATGATGCAATATATTACTTCATTTATTTTTTCATAAAACAACACTTTATTTACTTCTGATATCTGGCATATAGAGAACAATTTTTTGAAGTACACCATTTTACAATTCTGGGGGAGATATTTCTTATAAAGTTATCTAATGTGTCCAAGAAATAACTTGTAGAAGCTAAACAGTGACCTCCACTTTTTCAGAAAGCCAAATCTTGATTATTTGTTACTTAAAGACATTTTTGCATTAGAAAAAAAAAAAAAAAAACTGGTGGGGGCGCCTGGGTGGCTCAGTCGGTTTAGTTCCAGCTCTTGATTTTGTCTCAGGTCATGGTCTCAGGGTCGTGAGACTGAGTCCCTTGTGGAGCTCTGCACTCAGCGTAGAACCTGCTTAAGATTCTCTCTCCCTCTTCTCTCCGCACCCCCTGGGGCCACCACCTAATTCATGCTCTCTCGCTCTTTCTCAGGAAGGAAGGAAGGAAGGGAGGGAGGGAGGGAGGGAGGGAGGGAGGGAGGGAGGAAGGAAGGAAAGAAGAATGGAAAAAGAGCAAACAAAATCTCACTCTCCTTACTTTAGATCTGGAGCAGTGCTTCTTGAACATAATGTGCAGATTCAGACTGGTCTGGCCTGGAGCTCGAGAGTCTGCTTTTCTCACATGCTGCCTAGTGATCCTGATGGTGCTGGCTGCTGGAGTACACTGTGCAGCAAGGGTCTAGTAGAAATCTTTATTCTTCCTTCCATCCTCGCTAACTTTCTATTTATTTATTTGTTTTTGAAACATGGTCTGAAAACCTCTGACATTCTCATCTCATTAGTGACTTAGAAGAGCTAGAAATTCCTTGTAAAGAGCTTGAGTTTTCAATGATTTGAAAAATAACTAGTATGTGAATAGGAAGAGAGGGCTAAGGAGAAGATCTGATTGATGCCTGAGCTGGAAGTAAGAAAGACTGAATTTTCATTGGTAGAGCTAAGATTAGAAACAGTGTGATCCAGGACCAGTCAATGGGTCTTTCCAAGCCCAAGCCTTGGGCTCTTCATGTTTAGAATTGGGATGCTGGCCTTGTGGAGGCCTCCCTGTGGTTTCTAGTTTCTGTAATGTTGGCTATGTGTTTGCATGTGTCACAAAGGACAGCACATAACTCATCTGTTTACGTGGACTATTTTAATAATCAGTGCAGATTACCAACCAACATATCTGCATAATCAATATAAGGACACTGGGGTTTAACGTCAATTAGGAAGACTGCCAGAAATAATACATACTTTTTCTTCTTTCTTTGGTAATTTATTACCAACTCTAGACTCTGCTTATGTGCTTTACTCACAGTGGAGGGTCGTCTCCCAAAGTGAGAGCTAGGAGATGTGGATCAAGACTCGTCTGTACCATAGTCTATGTATATAGCTCATACCCATAAGCAATGGGGCTTTGGATGAGTCACCCAAACTCTCTGCAAATGGGCATTTCAATGCCTACGTTAGGAAAGTAACGCCTGGCCCCACTAACTCACAGGGCCATTGAGAAGCCAAAGGGGGGCACAATATACATAATTGCTTTAGGAAGTTTTAAAAAGTGCCATGCAAATGCAGGTTATATTTTTATCATGCCCCACATCTTTTCTAAATAATTTATCAACTAGCAAACAAAAATACACTTTGCATTTTGTTAGGCAGGCATTTTCTTTTCATCTATTTATTGACTAAAATAAACACAAAGAGACAGGAAAAACAGAAAGAGATGAGTAAATGAAAGAAAACATTCTCCAACAACATGCAGAAATCTATGGAAATAGATTTTCTCTGAAGAAAAGAATCTATTAGAATATTCTTAATGATCTAATAAAAAAAGGAAAAGGCTCAAAAGTTTCATAAATCATTTTGCACTTATTTTGTTATTAGGAGAAGAGGGAATTGTGCGGCAATACGTAAATTATGAACAGAAGAAATTATAAAGTGCACATCTGCAAAGGAAATAGATGTGAACTTCACTGGGAATACAGTTAATAACTGTGCCCATTCCATTTTACATTGTAATGGAGTAACTACCAAACTATTAGGGAAACGAAAGATTTCCTTGACAAAGTTGCATTTTTAATAGGCCCATAATATGTAGTGTTGTTCTATTTTTCTTCTTACTCGATGAGTACAATGCTCATCATGCTAAATGTGATCTAGATTCCATCTCTTCTCCCTGTTCCTCTAATGCTCGAAGTTTATGTAATACATTAAAATACGAAGCAGGTGCTAACGCCATCAGAGAAACTAGAGAAATTGTTGTAAGCACGTTTGGATTCTTTTAAATCCCAAGACAAGCAGAAGTGCACATCATGACTGAAAATCTGAAATACATTTGGTCACCTTGCAGTCTGGTGATCTAGCTTTGCCTGCCTGACCTTAAAGGTGAGACAATTCTTAAGACTCTCCGATAGAAGTCTCAGTCACATAGCTGAATAAAGGTAGAACTTCCATCATATCTTCTTCCTGACTGAAAAGAAAGAAAGAAACAAACAACAGATGTGTGGGCCTCTGGATTCTTGAAGCCAGCTTACTGGAAGTTTCTACACAACCAGAAAACAGTATTCTTTTAAAGCCTTGTTCTTTCAGCCCTAGTTGCAAGTGTTTTTTAGATCTGTCCTAGAAAACACAGTCCGCTGTACATAATGAATTCTTACTTTCATAATTAAGGATTTTGCACTACGTCCTGATCATCACTTGAAACATTATTTCTCAGTGTCCAGGACTGTACACATAAAAGTTTGAGATGACTACCATTCCCAGGGTAGCTATCCCTGGAACTCCTTGTTTTAGCACACAGTGTGATTTTCTTGAGGCTCCTAAAATTCAAGAAGAATTTTGAAAATATCTAATAGGCTTTCATCTTTTTCTAGTGCTGCCACTGTCATGACTGAAACCCTCACCATCTTGTACCCAAACCTATGTGCCCCCCTCCCAAAACCCTACCAGCTTCTGTTCCTCCCCTTCCTCCCCTCTATCTGTGGGCACAGTCGTCTTTCTAAGGTCCCGTTCTCTCAGGTCAGCCCTTGACCTTGCTTCCAGCTCCAGAAAGCTACTCAAACATTCATGGCTACTTCCCCTTCCTTTCCAAGTCGTGCTGAAAAGGCAGAAGAGATTGGGTGTTGTTTCCCAGAGAATAAAACCCTAAGAGTTCTAGTAAATAGGAAAGCAAGCTAGAAGCGAGCCGGTAAGACTGGAGGAAACGGATCCAAAGCAAATGGAAGTAAATGGGAGGCGGGAAGGCGAGGAGGAAAACTGCAGCCCAACCCATCCAAGGAAACGTCAGCCTAAGTTAAGTCAACAAATTCAGAGTGTGAGCTGGCTAGGATTCCATTCTGCACTGCTGCACCTCAGAGAACTTTCTCCCCGCTCTCCCTCTCCAGTGTGGAAAATGAACCTTAGCAAACCAGAGTTTTCCCCTGGAGAACAACCCCCAAGATGGCCTTCCTAAACAAAGTGGGGGACATGGCTGGTAAGTAAGCCCAGTGAGGGAGCTACATGTAATAGTACACCTTCTCGTCAGTAACGAAGGAGAAAATAGAGATGGGAGCGTCGCAAGGCCAAAACAAAGCCTCTGAGTGTGCCAATTGTGGGGGTCCTCCAAGGCCGTGCCTCCTCGCCCCCCGCACCTCATTCAGACAAACCTGAACGCGCCATCTGAACCTGAGGTCTGTCAGAAACCTACCTCCGTGCTAAGGAAACCGTTGCAGATGATCACTGTTATTTCAGGGATGACAACAGTGCAGAAGAGGCCCGAGAAGAACTTGTGGCACAGATGAGTTAATGGAGAAAAGATATAGCTTGGTAAACAAAAGAAAATGAAATGTGATCATCCTCACTTTAAAGTTGGGGTGACATTACTAAATTAAGGTTCACTAAACTAGTCTGTGGGAGCCCAGCAAA
>PITA01004460.1:0-47006 GCA_004023965.1 Spilogale gracilis
AAAAAAAAGGGGGGTATATTAACTGATTTACTCAAGGAAGTTTATGAAAGCAACGTGGGACTCCTGTGTGCAACTTACAATGAATACAGCTGACTTGTTGGAAATACATTTGGCTAGTTGGTACATTCATCTTTTAGAAAATGGTTTTGACCAAATAACTGGGCAACATCAGCCAGAGAGACTATATATGCTCTCAGAGGTTAATGGACGTTTCAAAGACCCCATGATTTCAAACTTTCTTTAAACTCTTTTATGCACTTTAATGAGTTGCTCCTAGTCAACCCTGGGTGCACTCATTACTAAGAGAACTCAAACACAGTCTTTCTATTCTTTACAATTATATATTTTTCTAAAATCTATTCAGTTATTGTAGGCAGTGTAGGTTTATCAATTACCTCTCCAAGCTGTCCATTATCTATTTTGAGAGTATAATTTGTTTCCCGCATAGAGTATGTGTTAACAGCATGATGCGTTTTACATTTGTAATTAATTTTGAACTGACAAAGAAGGTAGGAAAAATTCTCCCATAAATAAAAGTAATGAATGCAAGTATTTAAACAAAAGGTCCTAGTAATTTCCAGCAACTTAAAAAAAAAGAAAAGAAAAGAAAAGAAACGCAATTTGCTGTATCTCTTAAACTAAAATACCAAGATTCTCTTTTGTTCCTCCTTCATGATACTCTAGGGATTTTGAAATTCTAATACTAAAAAGGATAATAAATAACAGGTAGGCACACTTCATTGAAACTGGGAATGAGAAATAGTTTACTTCTCAATAGCATTAATAACATCAGTTTTACTGTACATGACTAATTGCTAGTCCACACAAAGTTTTATCAAAAAATCGGTATTGTAGACATAAATTCCTACCCATGATGAAACTAAATATTTTGCTACTCATAGCACTTTTAAAATGATAGAGAGCTTGAAATTAAATTACACTAAATGCCTTTATATTTATTCGGCATTAAACCTTATTTTCCTTACTGTCATTCTGCCAGCGTGATATCATCGGAGTTGAAGAGGGATGCTAATGCTATTTATATTACACTGCACTGTCCTCTAATTGACCTTGTTTGTGCAATGGAATGGCTGCTTTTCTCAAGCTGCCAACCCTTTATTGCAGCATTTTGACCATGCACTAGTGGCTCTCTGTGCTGCTGCAGAGTTCAAGAATCAATACTGCATTCCCCACAGCCAATAAAGGCAGCTGACAGCATGAATTAACTGAGTGTGGCCAGTTGCATGGAGGGCCATTGTCTTTAAGGAAAATCTGGATGTGATTACCAGCCTCCATCTCTAAGTGAAGGTTTTAATGCAAAGTGCAAGGTTGCTGTAATTTAATTTTGGCCTGCTGCTCTGACACACTCCCCTTTGCCACTGCTTCATGGAATCTAAGCTATTAATGGCCACAAACCAAAACACATACGGAGACAAAGGCAAATACTCACAGTCACACGATAGCGGTTTCACCTGACTTGGCCATTCTTTTCTGATAGTACTTGTGTAACAGGTTCTGTTTCTTCGAGCCGGGCCTTCTGCCATAGTAATAAGCCAACTCAAAGTTAAAAATTAAGCTTGTTAGGATCACTGTACCTAAACGAAGTTTTTGTGTGTGGCAGGATTAAAAAGTCTGCGTAAGGAATTCACTGCCTTTGATTGAACTGTCAAAATTACGGAAAATTTTTTCTATGCTCCTCATCTTCTACCCAATGCAAGATGATTTCTATCCCCCCTGTTGCACTGAACCTATTTTCTCTTACTATAAAATCAAATGGATTCTATTCCATCTTTATCTTCTCCATAGAATTTACTGTCAATTTCTTCCCCCTTCATAAAACATTCTCATCTCTGGGGTTCTGTTTCCTTTGATCCTGTCTTCTCACTCTGGGTGTTCCTCTCATTTTATCCTGGGCCACCTTTTCTTCTCACATTACTGTGGGCTCTCCATGAAAGTCCTCATCCTTCTTTATGCACACAAATACTTTTAATTTTCCAAGTGCTGATTTCCAGATTATTATCTGCACCCCACACCTCTTAATAAATTTGGTTGCCCCATCTGTATTTTGAGGTCCATATATCTCAACCTAAATGTGTCATCTCACATTGGATTCTCCCAATTAGTGACCATCTTTACATATGCAAGAACATGGACCTTATCTTTGAATCCTTTCTTTCCTTTGCCCCCTACCCCCAATCACTTAGCAAGTTCTCCTACTGGAGTCTTAATTTCTCAACCTAGCCACCCCTCAATCTGACATTTCCCTTACCCCTCCTCCAGTCCCCCTCTCTAAGGCTTTCCCAACTATTCTGCCCGACCCTAGGCTGATTCCCGCCTCTCCAGCTGATATCTCTATGCTGGAACTAATCTTATCTTCCCCCAAATCACATCTGTTCACATTACTTCTCCACTTAAAACTTTGCAAAGACTTCCCACTAAGACTTATCTCTTCAGCTTCAAGTTTCACAGTATTTTGTCTTTTGCTTTTCCTCAGTGGCATCTATAGTGGTTATTCTGCTACTAAGTCTGTGACTTAAATACAAGGACATGGACCATGGCAGAGACTTCGTTTGAAACCAGAACAAAGGAAAACATCTGTTAGGCGCTTGACTGCAATCATTATGCTCCATGGCTGTAAGTATTGCCTAAGCTTCTACAAGTGTGTTAGACAAAGGGAAAATCCACAGAATAACAAAGCCTTTAAAAGAGGAAATGACATGTCATTTCTTGCTTTATCAAAAGACCTGTATTTCTGAGAGAATTTTGGTATTGAAAACATCAGTTCTGTTTATAACAGGCAATGTTCTTGGTTGAAATTAATTCAAGCAGAGATATTCAAGGGACAGTGTATTATATACAAGCCATTTAACTTGAGCTTTAGAACGATTTTTCATGTCTGAGAATTATCAAGAAGATACCAGTTTGGATCAACACTTTCCATAAACTGGAATAAAACTGGTGGTTTCAGGCTTTTATTTTCTCTGTAAACATTTGTGAGAGGCTTACAGGCATAGTATTTGATCTATTCCTACTCAAAACTTTTGTTGTTATCATTAATTTATTCAGGAGGGTTTTATTCTACCTGCATTGTCCTCAAACTTCCTAACCATTAAAACACACACACACACACACACACACACACACACACACACACACACACAGTAGAGTATATAATTCTCACATCCCCTCCTTTCCAAAAAGGCTGAGATGAAGAAGCTGATGCCATGGTTCTCCCTGAATAAGCAGCCATGAAGCAAAAAAACAGGCATCAGGAGGGGCACCTGGGTGGCTTAGTTGGTTAAGTGTCTGACTTGATTTCATCTGGGGTCATGATCTCAGGCTTGTGGGATCAAGCCCCATATAAGGCTCCACACTGAGCATGGAGTCTACTTGAGAGTCTCTCTCCTTCTGCCCTTTTAAATAAATAAATAAATAAGTAAGTAAATAAATAAAGAAATAAATAAATAAGAAAGAAATGGTGTGTTGAGATTTAAATCAACCCATGATGCTCCACCTAGGATAGCTGAAGGAAAGATGTTTCTTGTTTCCCTTTGTTTCCCTACTCTTCTTCCTATCAGCTTTCACCTTTCATATTGTGCAGTTCCCTGGCCAGGGACACATCAAGGTTTGTGGGTTGGCAGCTCAATACCATTTGATGGTGTGTGAGAGAACAATAGGCAGATAAAAGGAAAGCATGAAGAACTCTCTGCCCGAATCCATGTCTCTCAAGGTTATAGCGTGGAAGGAGACATCAGGTATCTCCGCACAGACAAGGTGGCTGCCCTCTAATATGAAGCGAGCTCTTGGGCAGGAGTGGGAGGGATGTTTGCTGATACATAGGTAACATTCACTCTGCCATTAGGAGAAGAGGAAACTTGGTCCAAGGAGCCCAGGGAGAAAGGGACAAGTATGTATCTTTTGCTCGTCCTCCCTTATTACATCAGAAGCTGGCTGGGATGCAAGTATGCATACCAGCTTCCTTGAAAAGAAAGTGGACAGGAAGAAGGAGAGAATATTTCACCCCCTCCATACTTGGAAAAGTATACTTGTATAGCTGCTCCCACAACTTCAAAGTGACTAATTAAACCCATTAAATACCTGTGCTCTTGATTTATTTTACCTAAAATGATTTTTCTGAGTAGCAAGATGATTTTTACCAAGTTTCTTTAATCAAAGACATCATTCTCCAGATTAGATCTGTCTAAAAATCTGTTTCGTCGGATTTTGCATACTTTACACCTTCCTGAAATAACCCTACATTTTTAATGATGCTTGTGGTTGCCTGGCCTCTCAACCTGAGAGAACGATCGCAGCCCAGTTCTTCAATGGCATGCAAGTCTGGACGGGGAGTGGGGGAGTGGAGAGCTATCCATCAAATCCCTTGCTATGGGCATGTCCACACAAATGGCTGTATGTATGTCAAAGCCTGAAAATATATAGGCTTTTTCTCTCTCTTTTGTTATTCTCTTCTCTATTCCTCATCCTCAACCAAAAAGTGATGTTTCCATGAATAAGAAAATGTGGCTGCTTTTTGTTTTTCCATCCAAGTCTCTGAGTGAATTATCTAGCCAAAGCAAAAGGCCAGGGGGCCTTCTGGATGCTCTTGATGATATACGGGAAGGCTATATGGCATCAGCTGGGAAAACCGCAGCCAACATTGGAATAATCAAAAGTGACCTACATGCAGTAATAACCTGTGTGACAGTCAAGAGGGGACACCAGGAAGCAGGTGGCCTATGTGACAGAGGATCGATACTCCCGTAGCAGGGATAAAATAGATTCCAAATGGAAAATAAACTCGTGGAGAATACGTACAGGAAGACAAGAGAAGGGGAGGAAAAATAAGCCAAACCTGCAGGAAACAACATGACAAAGAGAATGTGAGGGTGAGTGTGGTGCCCACAGCTGATGTGATGATGAAAACTGAATGAGAAAGGAGAGAAGACAGTCAATACGAATTTGCTTCTGCAGCAAAGAAAGGGCACAATGCAAGCCCTCAGAACCTCGAGCTACCCAAATTAGCCAGGATCTTCTCCATTCTAATTTAACATGCTTACAAAAAAAGGTCATCATTTGTGAGAAGTGTTGACAGCCTCAAAAACTTGGTTTTGTTTAGTAAGTCCCAGTTTTTAGTAAGAAAACAAGGACAACCCATATTTCATTTCTTTGAAAATATATTCCAATGAAAAGGGAGATGGATAGAGGTAAACCTAATTTGCATTATTTAGTTCAAAAGAAATGTTGCTTTGATGCCACTGTGTATATTTGCCGTGCTTCCTTGCTCTCTTGGGAGCTGGTGGGTATTAACATTCCATTCCTCTTTTTCATTATTGCTATCACATATATTAAAACACACGCGTGCACACATACACATGCAGTATTAGCTGATAAAGCTGTAAAGGCAACCTCCAATATGAGAACTTTCTCTAGAATTCAATCCCAAGCATCAATAAAACTAAATACTCTGACAAATGTTAATAAAATTTCATTACATTAAAAAGAAACAACAACAACATTGGAATTTCATGACTCTGGCTTCCCATCATGCGTTGTATGAATCTGAGCTTTTAGGGAGTCACACTATTCTGTAGCTGTAGTCAGGCCCAAAGAATATTTCAAACCTCATTCAAATGGTGAACATCACATTATCTATGGCATCATCTCAATTTCTTCCTTTTATTTTTTATAACCAAAACTCGCAATGCATTATTGCTCCTATGCCAGGGGAGGAGTGAGGCATTTCATTTCCTGCCTGCTTGCTGACTCACAGAGAGGTTTTTGCTCCCAGCACTGAAAGCCTGTGTGGAAATCAGAAGTCAAGGACTGTGATCTTCCTAAAGAAAAAGCTTTAAAAAAAAGCTCAAGCTTTTCCTGCAATGCAGCAGACATGCTGGCTGTCCCCAAGCTCCAGCTAGCTCTCAAAAATGCTGACATCAAGGCTGGGACTCTGCAAGGAACCAAAATGATGTTTACATAGTGCTGTGAGGGTCGGTGCGACTCCCTCCTTGGAGTACCCTTCAAGTATAGCTTTTTATTCCTGCACAGCGCATGGGGCTTCCACAGGTCTTGCTCTCCCTGTGTCTCTGTTTACTCAGCCTGGGCTAGAAGCTCCATGAGGGCAGCCCCATGGGTGCCTCTCACCTCCCGCGCAGAGCCTGGCACATGGCAGGTGCTCGATAGTTCATGCTGGGTGTGAATATATAGAAAGTATAACCTCGAAGAAGCCTCCTAAAGCTGAGTCACTTCCTGAATCTGGCCGGTAGCTCTCCTTCCTAAAGGAAGCTGTGCCATGGAGGACAGCCAACTTCCCTTCTGCCTGGTAGGGAAGAAAAGCCCAATGTGCCCCTGAGGCTGATGGTACGCCTCTTCTTTCCCCTTTCTATAAAGTGGTTTCTCAACATAGCCCTCAGCTAGAGGCTGCCCTATTGTAAGTCTTTGTTTCCCAGCTGGAATTCCTTTGCTCCTAAGGATGACTCTCAGCCTCGGTCTGCGTCACTTCCCTGCATTGCATCCAGTAAGTGAGGGAGCTACTGCTTACCAAGTCAAAAGCAGGGTTGTGCTTTCCCCTCTCTACCCTAGTATTTTCATTTGGGGTGAGTGAGAAGAAGTTGAGAGAGCTGGATTATGACAACTCCCCTTGGCTCCAGCTCCAACTCCAAGGGCATTGCAGAGCTAACCTGAATGCCTGATTTAAGGGGGGCGGGGGAAGCCTGGAGAGACTGGAGGGATGGTGAGCCCCTCCAGCTACTGCCTTCTTCCCGAGAGCCCAGCCCTGCTGGCTAGGCTGCTGTGCAGCATTGTGACCGTCCATGATTCATGGCTGTCTGCGTTCGAGCGAGCAGGGCTTTTGCTGGAGTCTGCGCATCTGCCGGATTCTAAGAAGAGCCCACTTCTTACCAAGTCTTTCCCTTAGGAAGATCACAAACCATTTTATGCACAGAGACCCCTAGATAAAGAGGCTATAATAACTCTAACTAAAATTTGGCTGGGACGTTGAGGGTTACTCTGTCCTTCAACAGAACATGCCATATGCTCTTCTGTAAGCACTAATGACTGAATCTTTGAATTTATTCTTTATCTGAAAGGTAGTTAAAATGAGTTGTCAAACACTCCAGTTCAAACCATATTCAAGACTGCTTTTTTTCCCCCCTAAATGACTCTTTGGGTAATTAGGACATTCTTAAGTATATATATTTTTAAAAAAAGATCTTTAGTCTATTTGCCTATTTAATAATTTTCAAATTTGACTGTCAGAGCAATCCAGGGAGATATTTAATATAGAAATGGCTTCTATGTTACTAATCTGCAGCACATTTAGAGAGAGACAAAGATCTTTGTCTGGGGTGAGTGGACAATGATAGCAGCCTTCCCACCACACACAGACACACCTGCATATATGCATATGCGCGCACATATATGCACACACACGTACCCACACACTTCTATCTTTCTGAGAACTGCTACCACCTCCTCGTTTAGGCCACAGGATACACAAAAGTGAGAATTAAAGTCCTTTGTGGTTTAATACGGAGTTAAATGAAAAGAATCAGAGTTTTCCTTTGGCTCGAACCCGAACACCTATTTGTTCATCCTATATGAGTTTTAAATGACCCACTTCCCTAAGACTTAATTATGTTATCTCATTCTCCATGAACCCCCTGTGAGTACCTCACTGTGGGGACTCAAAGACTTTCTGGGAAGTGTTAAACGTGTTTTATAAGGAAAACTATTTTTTACTCTTTTGAGGCTAGCAAAGACAGAAAGGAGTGTTTCTCTGTGCCGTTTTAATGTATGAACCTAGGGATAATTCACTTAACCAAATAAGGGAGCTTTTCTGACTTGATTTCTGTGCATGTTTGATGTTCACTTGAACCCATCCACCTGCTGTTGTGTACGAATGGGTAGCTAGGGAAATTTTTTCTGCCCCTTAATTTGTCAAACTCTAACCTGATTCCTGAAAAAAATATTCTAAGGGAAAATTTTTGGATTATATCTGCTTATCTCTGCTTTTCAAATAGAGACCAATAAAAGATTTAGCATGAACAAGAGACTCAATAAAAATGTGGCTTTATAACAAGATATTCAAAATTCATCCCAGGTAAAAGCTGTTCTTTGAAGAAGTGGGCAATTTCACTGATGCCCCAAACTCAAATTGTATGAAAACACTCAGGCTCTTTGTCTAGCCACCTGGGCTGCCTTCTGGATTCCACAAAATTCACTTTTTCTTTACTCCTAAAATATCATTTATTTTCTTCACTTAGATATTTAAAGGGAAAAAGGAAACAGATAAAAATTACTGAAGAGGGAACATACCCAATCATTCCCTCAACAGTAGTGGCTGAGGAAAGCAGCATTTCACAACCACTAACTTTTCATTCTCTGAGTGAAAAACAAAGATAAATTGGAGACATTTTCCCCTGAAAGCTGCAAAATGATTCTTCTTAGAATGATCAAAATGATTTCATGTTCTGAGAAGTATCAAACCATACTTGGGAGGAAAAACCATAACCACTAACCTATTAGTAATAATATCTTAAAAAGTGAAGTACAGACAACTAAGGAGAGAGTTTTTCTAAAGATGTAAGCATAAGAAAAACAGGGAACTCAAAATGACCTGTCAATCTTAAGAGCAATATTTTTGAAATAACAACTTAGTAACCCTTATATCTACAGTTTTGCCTTTTTAACACTAAATGCATTGTGTCTATTTTCACTTAATCTTCTTTTTTCATAAGGTTTAAGAGATAAATTTTCTGATATAAAATTGCTGAATTAGACAAATGGCATTTGTTTGATTAATGTCTCTCATAAGCAAGAACTGCATGACCTCTGCATGTTTCTGTCAGGTGTCATTTGGGCTACATTTAAATTTGAGCAGGATCAAGAAAGGATTGATTTCATTGTGATGCTATGCCTTTCTTGTTTGCAGATAATTAGCGTGAAAAAATTTGTCACATACATAAAATGCCATGATCAAAGAAGAGAGAAGGAACAATGTCAACTCAGAGCATATTTTATTTCAAAAATAGAAAAGAATAAATTTGAAATAAGTTCCCCAAGACTTGTAAGTAGCTTTCTGTCACCTTTGTGGCATCTATTGACTTGTATTTAGTTATTGTATTTTTATTACTATATGACCCATATTAAACCAATTTAGGTTTTGGGGTGGATGAGCTGATCATTTAGATTAGCACAAATATTATTTCCCTATTTTCCCTATTTTCCTATATCACTTGTTCATTTAATGGCTGTAGTTGATATTATAAGCATAATGTTTCCTTTACCAGTTAGGAATGTACTTAGCTGCAAGTAACAAAGTATATTGAAATATGATATCTTAACAAAATAGTGTTGAGTTTTTCCCACAAACAAAATTAAAACAACAGCAACAACAAAAACAGCTCCATGATGGCAGGCCAGACCTTTCTGTTCTTTTACAGTGAGGATGGCGGCACATTTGCATTCAAAACAGGAATAGAGGTGAAGGTGGTGCCAACTCTATCTGTTCTTTTTTGTAACAAAAGGAAAACCTCCCCAAGAACAACCTGAACAGAACTTCCTCTTAGATTCCCTTGGCAGAACTGACTCTCATGGTTGCCCCTTATGCTGTGGACACTGGGAAAGCAAGGAAGATAACCGTTGTGATTGGCTCTGACCAGTTACAGTCTACATCAGATTCAGGGAGACAAAATACATCACTATTCTGAACACATGTGAAAGAAAGGAAGAAAGGACAATGGATGGTAAGCTGGTGATAGCATTGTCCGTCCCACATCCATAAATATATATCCGTGGTTCTCTTGCTTATTGCCAAAATATGCCATCTGCTATGTGAGCCTCAGTCTTCAAACTCAAAGTCCTTGTCACATAAAACAGTCAATCACATCATCTTGGTATGGAAAGAAGCACACTGCCTACTGATTTACACAGTGTCCTTAATCTCTATCATTAGAACTGATGTTATATGATAGTAGAACTTAACTGGAGTATGAAAAATTTTTTTATTTCCCTACCATCACTGAAAAAAGGTCTCATGTGGTCCCATCTGTGTTTTTACATCAATGTTCTCCACACTTGCAATCTCCTGCAGTAAGAGTAGGTTGTTTGGTTCATCGTATGGTGCCCAGACCCTCATCAATGGCTATTGACAGAGCTTAAGGAAAAGTTCAAGTTTTTTCTCTTACTTGCCACCCAAGACTAAGTAAGTTACCTACTCTCTTTGGACCTCATTTTCCTCATCCATACAAGAGCATACCCATTCCTAAGCCATCGGCAGCCACAAGGATGGGATGAGTTATGTAGACAAATGTAGAGGACACATCCTGATGTCCTTCTCTCTCTCTCCCTTAAAATGAAGCCTATCATGACAGCCAATCCAGTATAAACTCAAGGTTTCAGTATGGGTTTTCAATCTTGTCCTTAAGCGCACACAGAAAATCTTTCAGTCAGTCTTGGTGGGTAGAAAGCAGTAACTTGTAGGGGTTGGACAAAATTTGTATGGGTTGGAGTTCAGAGGCTGATGAAGACAGATATCCAGGTTTCCAAGAATGAGGAAGAACTGAGCTGCCCTAGGACAGTGAGTAGGTTCTAGAACGCAGACGTCTGTCAAAGGTTGCTTAAAATCTCTTTCCTGACATTTTCAACCCTCATTAAAGAAGTTGTTCTTCCCTTATCAAGCCTCTCTCTTTCTCTTAACTTATTTTATAGTCAATCTAACTGATCAATTTTATAATTATTTCATGTGTTATCTGCCCTCTCACCTGTAAAAATAAGATGATAATAATAATACCTTTTTCAGTGGAATTATGTGGGGATTAAATGAGATACTGTAGGTAAAAGGGCCTAGCGCAATGCCTGACTCATTTTTGGTCCTTCAGACACAGTCATTGTGTATGTGTTTCTGTGTACTTCTAACCACTTACTCATTAGAACTTTACAAAGTAATTTTCATTGTTCTTGGAATAGTTTTGGGGTTTCCATAAATTTCTACCTTTCCCCATTTTATTCATTGTAGTCTTTCAGAAATCTCCTGAGGGATAGAAGGTACTAACAGATGCTCTGCCTATATGGAATAAACATTTCCAAACCATTGTATTCATATGAAAAAAATCCTTTCTCATTTGTCTGTAAAATTTTTGTCTCCAGCAAAGAGTTCTAAAGTTCCATCAATGGGGAATGGACTTGATATGATTTTGTCTAGAAATACTCCCTAAAAATGGCAAAAGCTACATCTCTAAAGGCAAGTTTTGATGAAAAGGCTAGCAGGGCCCAAACAGAACCTCCTATTAAAAAACTAACACCCTGCATGCACGAGTAATTCCTTCCCAAACATTCATTTTATGATGGGTAGACACACAGCGTTAATGGAAGTTAAAACTGTATTTGAGGGATTGTTTGTGAAAATTGGAGGCACATTAGGCACGAATCTCATTTATGTAGAACTAGAGAGAGCAGCCATGTTACTTACAAAGCATTAGAACAAAATCCTTGTCATAAATAAAATAAAAAGTCAGACGTAGTGTTTTATAGCTAAATTGATTATGCTGATTTTGGTACCTTTCCTTTCCTGGTCCCAAAACTATTTAAGTAATAAACTTTTAATTGCTCTACCTACCAATTAAGAGTCCTTGGCAAACTGTTTGCAAGCGAATAATAAATGTTTCAAACCTATAAATAAAATGAAAATATGCTAAAATAGTAATGATAGACTGTACATACAAATGAGCACACTGGGGGCTTCCCTGCAGGAGAAAAGAAAAGCCTCCCTCTTGTCAGCATTGCCACTTTTTTTTTTTTATGTAGCAAGGGAAAAGGCAACGTTAGCAAACAAAAATTGCCTTTCACTTTGCCAACAAGATAAATAGAATGAAATTTCAATGAAAATGACTGGAAAATGTACATGATTGATGCTAAATTTGCAAAAATTCCAAAGATATGGGTACAGTTTGTCATCAAAAATGATGTAGAAATCTTTTTGTTTTGTCAGAAAAATTATGCAAGAAAAAATTGCCAATTTTCCTCCTCCAGCTCTTGTCCTTGCCTCTTCTAGAATCTATTTGCTTTTTGAAGAAAAGAGACAGGAGTATTTTTACTTTAAATCTTTTATTTTGCTAATCACTAAGAATGTGTGGCAGACATGTTTCCATGGGAGCTTTCATGAAGATAATGGGCCTACATCTGTCCCTCACGGCATCGGAGAAGGACCAAAGGAGGAGCCATACATGAAAGCCCTTTGCAAACTTCAAAATGCCCCCAAAATGTTCATTTTCCATATTAGCTAAATGCCAACTTAGATACATTCAAACACTGTTTGTGGAAAAGAAAATGAGATTCTAAACTCTAAATCAAAGGGAAATTAGATAGCCTTAAAAGTGGGGATGGGAGATAAGGAAAAATAAAACACCCTTTTACTAAGATTTAGAGATCAGGCCTATACTCAATCCTTATCTTTTATAACAACAACTCACTCCCCGCCCCCAGCCCACAGATCAGTAGACCATATCATATATCTGAGTCTTCTCTGAATGTCCAGCCCTATAACATAGGAGGTCCATAAACACATATTCAATGAATGAATGAATGGTCACTAATGAACTAGGTACAGAGTTGAGTTCTGGTTTTGTTTTTTTTTTTTTTACTTGCAATAATTTATTTAATCTTTACATTAAATGTAATGAAATAGGCTTATCCTCAATTTTTTTTAGAGTTTTTTGTTTGTTTGTTTGTTTGTTTTTTACGATTTCATTGATTTACTTGACAGAGAGAGGGATCACAAGTAGGCAGAGAGGAAGGCAGAGAAAGTCGAGGAAACAGGCTTCCCGCTGAGCAGAGAGCCCCACAAGGGCCTCTATCCCAGGACCCTGAGACCATGACCTGAGCTGAAGGCAGAAGCTTTAACCCACTGAGCCACCCAGGCGCCCTATCCTCAATTTTTGATAAGAAAACTGCAACTTGGAAAGGTACTTGTCATGTGCTATGTGTATTGTTGTAAGCATTTCACATAATATTATATTGTTTAAACTTTATCACAGTCCTATGGAGTGAGCTCTATTATCCTCATTTAAAGATAAGAAAGTGGATACAGAAAGAAGTAAAATTACTTGCCCAGTAAAGTTCCACTAAGCAGGATTCTAACCCGATAAGTCTGACCCCAGAGATATACTTTTGGTTTTTAAAGATTTATTTATTTATTTGACAGAGAGAGAAAGAGAACATGAGCTATGGGAGGGGCAGAGGGAGAGGGAAGAGAGAATCTCAAGCAGGCTCCTTGCTGAATGCTGAGACCCACACAGGGCTGGATCTCATGAGAATGAGATTATGACCTAAACCAAAACAAAGGGTCTCCCACTTACTGACTCTGCCACCCAGGCACCACACCCCACCGCCCCAGAGATACACTTTCAATGTAAATATTATTCTGCTTTTCCTGCTGAGGGCATGCAGTAAAAATGTGGATCAGACCACATTTTGTATCCAACTCTGCTTGACTCCAAAACTCCAAAATTATCTCTTTCCATTCCATATCCAGAAGAATATTTTCAAAGTTGCCAGAATAGAAGGTTGGAACCAAAAAGAGTTGGAGGATTGGGAAGATCCTGATAGGAAGAAACTGAAATTGATTTTGATAGCTTGCTGAAGGTACTCAGGAGCCAAAGGGAAAGGGAGCACTAACATGAAGGCAACTCACTACACCCAGGAAAGAGTCTGAATTCCATCACTTATAAGTAGGTGACCTTGAACGTCTTCATTCAATTTTAGAGTTGTTGTTTCTTTGACCTAAGACTCAGTTCCTCAAACGAGAAAACCAAGCAAAACAGTAAAACAGATGTTATACAACTCAGTTTTTTTCCAATATAACTAGACGTATGAACTTAGAAAGTACGGTTGTTAGAGCAGCAGTGTGGTTTCACTCTTTTATAGGAACTATTGGCTGAATTTGGACAGAAATAAATCATGTCTGGTTTGGTGGGAAGATGCATGTGATGTTCAGTTTTGTTTCATTTGAAGGCTCTTCTGAAAATCAGCTCTACTCTTCAGTAAGACCAGAGGGTCAGCTTGCAGTTTTTTAAAATATATAATTTTTAAATAAATACAGACTTCTCTAGAGTAAAGATCATTAAAAATTCAATCTTTTTGTTTCTATATCAGATACAAGGAGTTATTTAAAGAAACAAGGGATTAGGGATTATAACAATGAAGGAGACTTCCAAAATGTGTTTAATTCAATCCTGTGTCTTTTCTCTAGATGTATTTGAGCTGGCTCAACCATGAATCCTTTCAATCAACTAGAGTCTACTGACTACTCATTGTATAACAATAACACTTACTGAACAATGCTCTGTGTCATGTACACTGCTAAACTTATTTGGATTATCTCATTAAATCTACATAATAACCCTTAGGAAGGGTGCTTTTATTATTACCATTTAATAGATAAAGAAACTGTAGCATAAAGAGATTGACTACCCATGAACACAGAGGTCATACATAGTCAGGCCAAGCTTAGAACCAGGTGTGTATAACTCCAGAACACATGAGGCTAATCCCAATCCAGAGAGAAACTTTACCTGCTGCTATGTTAATTTGCAAAAAATTCAATATTTCAGTAGAATTATTAAGCTTACAGAAAACTTGAAAGAATATGAATAGTACAAAGAACACCATTATACCATGTATATGATTCATTTATTAAAATTTTACCCAATTTCCTTGTCATTTATACAATAGATAGAGAAAGAAAGATAAATAGATAAATGATAGATGACAGATAGATGACACATTGATAGATCAGTGGATCCATTGATTTATATAGATTGACTAAGACAGATACAATAGGTAGGGATATGGGAAGGAGATAGATGGGTAGATGGGTGGGTAGATGGATAGATATAAATGTATAGATACAGATATCTATCATTTTTCTTTTGACTCTAAAAGATAAGCAGCAGACATTAGGGCCCATTATCCCCATATATTTCAGTGTCTAAATCTTAAGAAGAGAATATTTTCTTACATAAACTACAGTACAGTTATGAACCTCAGTAAAATTAACATTGATAGGATACTATTTTCTAATCTACTGTCTGTACTCCAGTTTCGTCAAGTGACCCAATAACGTCCTTCACAACATTTTCCCCCTCCAGTGCCAGGTTCAGTCTAGAGTCAAGTAATGCATTTTATCATTATGTCTCTTTAGGCTGCTTTAATCTGAAACATTTCCACAACCTTTCTTTGTCCTTTATGACATTGACAAGTTTGAAGGAAACAGTTTTTTTTTTTTTTTACATTGAAATATTCTTCATGTTGGGTTTCCATATGATTAAATTCAGCAAATGCTTTCCAGGCTGGAATAATACAAAACTGATATTGAGTCCTCCCCAAGTTATCACATTGGAGGCACATCATGTCCACCTGCCATTCCCTGATGTTAATTTGGATCACTCAGTCAAAGTCTGTCGGAATACACCATTATATATTGCCACAGTACAGTTACTCATTTAATAGAAATTAAATTGTGTATAAATATATATACATAATAGTATATAGCTATCATATAGTTAGTATCATGTTGGTACCATTTTTCCCTTTATAACTACAAGCAATCTATGCAGAGACACTTAATACCATACAAATATCTTTCATCATCACAATTTCCCTTTGGATCACTGAGTCTTGTCTGATCCAGTCTTCAGCAAGATAGTTGCAAAATAGAGATTCTTTAACTCTAGCACTTCCTCCATTTTTATGAGTAGGCATTTGAGATCATACTCTAAGAGCCCTGTCTTTTCCTCTATTTGTTTATTTATCTTTATTTTTGACATGGACTTACAATATTTTTTTTTATTTTCCAATGGTTTATTACTGTACTAATTGTTTTTGTGCTCAGAATATTTTAGATGTGGCTAGTAGGGGTCACTTAGAATTGTTCCCATGTCCTTACAATATGCTCCACAAGTTTCTTCCTTTATAGCAGAGGATGGGCACTTTCTTATTTTCTAGACAACAAGATGGTCCCAATTCACCTTGTAGCTACTGTGCCCAGTCCTGAAATCAGCCATTTCTTCAAGGAATCTTAATTCCTTTTCACAGGGAATAATACAAGACATAAGACACTAGTATGATAGGCTTCTTTGTTTAATCTTTTATCATTCCTTTAGGTAGAATTTCTAAAAAAAAAAATTTTTAAACTCTCAGGCATCTTCCACTAGTTAGACCACAAACTCTTTCTCATGTATGTGGGCCATTCATCAGTTCTTGAAGGAGTCCTCGGATGATAATGGAGACAAGAAAGGAACAAAGAGGGGCTCCTGGGTGACTCAGTTGGTTAAGCAACTGCCTTAGGCTCAGGTCATGGTCCCGGAGACCCGGGATCGAGCCCCACATCGGGCTCCCTGCTCGGCGGGAAGGCTGCTTCTCCCTCTCACTCCCCCTGCTTGTGTTTCCTCTCTGGCTGTGTTTCTCTCTGTCAAATAAATAAAATCTTAAAAAAAAAAAAAAGAAAGAAAGGAACAAAGAGCTTTCTCAGTTCCATTTCTAAAATTTTCAAGTGGGAAATCCTCAACCCTGAACATCAAGAAACTATTTTTTAGAACTCTTAAGGTTAATGTTTTATGAAGAAATTTCAAAATTTGTTCAGTGGAAATGAGTTTTATAAGATACTCTTTGAAAAAGGCACTGTGGTCAAGACTAGGCGATGACGCTGACCAATGCCCTCATCCTACATAAATTAGTAGTACATATTAGTAAGTTAAAAACTCTGTTAAGTCCTGCATTAGAGACAACTGGTTAATGCTAACCTAGTTTTGACACATTAACTTGAACCCCCAGTAACACCTGTATCATCATTCAAAGGGTTATCTGAGAATGTTAATTTGCATATGTGAAGTGGATATTAAGTTGCCTTTAAGGTCTGTCCTCTTCTCTTCCATAATCCTCTCTATAGCACTTAGAAATTGCTTTGCAATCAGTTATTTGCTTATCAAACAGTTCCATTTGACATTTCCATTCTGACCTGGAGGTCAGAATTTTGTCGTTTTCAAATTTCAAAATTCAATACAGAAATTCGTTGTTTTCAATATTTGCCATTTCAACTACAGTACCTGTTACTTAAGAGACATTCAAAAAGTGTTAAATTGAAGCATTGAATTGCTGGAGAGATATCAAATTTACTTGAAATTTTATCTTAGTTCGGAAGCTGCTCTTCCCTCACCTCTGTCCCCATTCAGTGAATTATTTTTAAATTAATTTTACTTGGGAACCAGAACAATTACCCCCCCCACCTTTATCCTAGAATAGATGCCATGTTGAAAAACAAAGCAAAACATAAGCAAGGTGTGTTGGGAGTTCTTGAGTCACTTGGAGCAGTGACATTTTAAGGGGTGTGGCCCCCACCTGTATCCCCCCCAGGCCCCCCACCACTGCTGTCACTAGTCACTAAGTTGAGCCAAATTGCAAAACAATGTGTCCTTCTCTTCAGTCTTTTCACCCCTTTCCCTGTGCTGGAAGTTTCTTGGTAAATAATACTTGCAAGCCCCCTTCTCTCCTGGAGCTAGTATTCTACTGGGGAAAGAGAAATGAAAACAAAGTGAGCAAAATAATCAAACAAGAAAGCTTCCAGAACCCTAAGCACTTTGAAGACAATAAAACAACATAATGAGATAGCAGAAGAAGCCAATCCCATGAAAACTTGGGAGCTGAGAATCTTAGGAGGGGCTCAGCAAGTGCAAAGGCCTGGAGGCAGGAAGCCAGTGACCACCAGAAGTGGCCAGTGACAATGAAGCATAAGCGTCATGTGACATTTCTAGGCTGCCTGGAGCCTCTTCTTAACAGCGTCTTGTGAAGGAGGAGTGCAGTGAGGGAGGAAATGATTAAAAAAAAAAAGGTCTGAGATCTGTCAACAGCAATAAATAAAGGAGGCAAGGTTTGAAAGTTAAGTGATGGATGATAATGTACAGAATCTAAGTGAGCAACACAAAGGGAAAATAGTCCTGCTGCCTTAGCTGCTTATGCCTCAGATCTCCTCACTTCCTCTCCTTGGCTTCTCCCTTTGTCTTCCGCTGTCAGTGGCTTACCAGCTGTGTGTCTCCTCCAACCCCTTGGCTGATCAGGTCTCTCTCTTCTATTTTTGCTCTCTTTCTTCTCCCTTCACCTTTGCTTATCCCTCTTGTGTGTCCTAGCTTCTCCCTCAGCTCACGTGTCGCATTCATACTAATTTATTTGACAAACCTTCACCGAATTACTTCTATAGCAAGTGACACTCCTTATTACCTGAAGGAGATACTAAAATGAATGAGCTTTAGTGCTCCCTGCCCTCAAGGAACTTGAGGGTTTCTAGGGGAGGCAAATGAATGCATTATTCCAATGCAGTATGTGCTATATAAAGGAATAGATACATAGATGGTCCTTCACCACCACAGCCTTCTCTGCCTTAAGCAGTCATAATATAGCAAGAGTCTCCTGACACACCTGCTTTTAGCTCTCTGCCATAAAATCTATTTCATATGCTGCCTTAAAATTAATCTCCCTAAAACACTGTTCTTGTGAATTTTGTAGTAAGATAGAAATGGGTTCAAAATATGTCCACCCCCCCCAAATAGAAATTAAGTGCATTGTGGGATTCTGGATAAGATACTAGAATAGAAAAAGAAAAAAGACATCAGTGAAGAAACTGATGAAAGTCAAAAGGTCACAGATTAGTTAATAATAACTTACCCATGTTAATTTCCTGATTGATAATTGTTGTATGGGAAAGTAAGATGTTAATGCCAAGAGAAGCAAGATGTGAGGTCTGTGGGAACTCTATGTTTTTTGCAACTCCCTTTAAGCCTAATGCTTATTAAAAATATTAGTTAACATTAGCTAGCTAATACTAGTGAATATTAGGGTTTTTTTTTAAAGAAAGAATGCACATCATTGAAGATGTTCAGAGACAAGAAAAAAAAATAGAGTATTTTTAGTGACTTTGTCTTAATGGCCACGAGATGAGGACCAAAAACGTCAAGGCATGCTGCCCCTGACAGAGGAGAGGGAAACAGGATCAGAAAGGAGCCATGTCCTCCGCCTGGTTGTGCACACACATGTGTTTGTGTCATGACAATTCTTAAATTGTGCATGTGCATTCTGTTATCCTTCTGAATGAGGTATTCAGCCTGATAGTGTTAAATTATATATCAAATTATATATCATTCAAAAATGAGTATATGCTCCAACAATACTAAACTGTGTGACTGTGGACAAATTAATTTGTCATTCAATTGGTTATCATAAGGATTCAATGAAATAATGCATAAAATACATAGCATGAGCATGGCCAATAATAAACCATAAATGCTAGCTTGCATTGCCTATAGAGATATATATTTTATTATATTGCCCAATAGTAACAAAACTAACCATAAAGAGAGAAGAAATGATCATCTCAAAATAGAAATAAACCACTTTATTATCACCATTATTAGTGTTATTGTTATTATGGTATTAAAGTAATAATAGCTAAGAGTTATTGAACTAATACTATGCTTCAGAAGCTGAGCTAGTTCGAAGGGGTCCCTGGAATCTGGGGGTTTAATTTTGTAAGTGATTCTCCACATTTTTAAGTGATAAGTGGATCACATTTGGAGGAAACAGAGTTCTAGCAGCACTATCCTATAGAAATAGTATGCAAGTGGTTTTATATGTAGGGTTTTTTTTATTATTATTCAAGTACAGTGAGGCCAATAAATCAGAAAATTGTTGCCACTGAAAAAGTAGTTTATTATAGTCACAGATCCCAAGAAAATGGGGCATGCCATTCCATGGGCAGGAACCATACAGGGAAGGACCAAGGGCAGTCAGGGGCCCAGAAAAGGGAGCAAACATGGGCAAGAGCCTTTACTGTGGTTTGCACAGGGAGGAAGAGGAGAAACAAGGTAGGCAGTCCTAAATTTGGCCAATTTGAACCATTTCCATGGACTCTTGGGCATAAGGTCCCTCCCTCGTTGTCTGGTACCTGGCCCTGGGATGATTAGGGCAGGTGAATAGCAGCTTGGAGTATGCAAGCCCAATAAAAAACAGTGGCTGGGGGTATGGGCTCTGAATTGGTTGTTTTGCTTGTGGAAGGTGGCTTCATATGCAAGTCCTTTGCTATCTGTAGAAATTGCCTAGTCCTGGAAAAGGCAGTCTTTAGAGTCTGCAAGGTACAGATGTCAAGCATAAACACAGAAACTAGAAAATGTGATTATTAAAGCAAGCCATCGATGTGATTTTAAGTTTCCTAGTAGTCATTTTGAAGAGAAAAAAAAAGTATCTTAAATACTATCATTTCAACATGGAATTGATCCAAAATTTATCAATCGATTTATCAAAATTAAAATGATACTTTATGTTTTTCATATTAAATCTTTTTAAATTTTATTAATTTTAATTTTTTTCCATAACCCAACCACCCTAACCCTCCCCCCAACCCCCCAGCAACCCTCAGTTTGTTTCCTGAGATTAAGAGTCTCTTATGGTTTGTCTAAAGAGTAGAAATTTTTTAAAAGCAAACAAACAAGTAGCTTGCTAGTCTAAAAAAAAAACATAACCTAACCATCATGTCTGCTTTTTATTTTGATGAGGTACATTTGCCCATGATCATTTGAAAGTTTAATCAGCTCTCTTGGGAAAATCTAATACAATTCAGGCCATTTTAATGCCCAAATCAGCAAGGTCCACATAGGATTTCCCAACCTAGACACCATATGACAAGCTAAGTTCTCCTAGACAATATTCCTTTGGTTCCAAGCTCACTCATCCTTGATCTCTATTTTTAAGGTGTAAATCTGGCATCCAGGAAAGTGAGAAATATGTAGCTTTGTCCTGAGCCAGGAATCCTGTGAATGTCTCAGGCAAGATAATCCACAGAGCTCAGCACACGCCCTGCGACCTGAAACATGCTCCTGTCTTCTCGTTTCCTATAAATAGTGGTTGCCTACTGAACTTCACAGAAAATGTCAGCTCCAGCGACATTTTCCAGAACTAAGAATTTAGGTCTACCTTAATTTGTTCGTGAAGTTTCATAGATGACTTAAAATAAGGCTATGCATGGTAATGGACACTAAACTTTGGCTAGCGTGTGGCAACAGGGAAAAAAAATTCCTGTAAACATTGTTATTTTCAACCAAGTTACTCCTCAAGAAAACCTCTGGCAAAATTCCCTCAATGGTTAGAATGCACTTGTATTTTAAACGGTCCTGAAAAATACTCATTGCTGCTTCTTTTAAAGTATTAGCTGAAGTGCTCATTGGTGATAGGAAAATGGGAAACAAACAAACAAACAAAAACTAAGGCTAAGTTCTCATTCTCCATTGCTCAGTGATCTAGAAGGATGGGATGTTTCAAAAGATTTCTCTGAGATGCTGCACATCCATGATTTCAAATAAAATTGCTAATTTATCTTCAAAACACCAGTTTGCCCTGATGGGATATCTCTGCCTGATACAGGCCACAACCCAGTGCAAGGTAATCATTAGGGAGACATTATTATTATTTCGCTAATTAGTCAAAAATCATTGGCTTTCCCGTGGCTTCTTCCTGCTGAGCAATCATTTGATCTTGCTTATGTTGACAAACACACACGTCACCAATTCTGCCTCATTTATCCTTCGACAGGGACAGTGTTTGCTTCTTCGCATGTAAAGAGAGGAAAACTAAGTGTGAGTAAACAGGCAACAGGAATCACAGGGCAACTCAGACTCATTTTCTTGCATACAAATAAATAAATAAATAAACAAACAAAAGCAGTGTAGCACCTTGTTTTTGAACAAACTGGCTTTTGCCTGCTCTGGCAAGTGCCAACTTAGATTTTATACCCCTTAAGAACAAACCAAATCAGGAAGTGAGGAGAACTGCTGTACTGAACATGGAGAGAGGAAGCAGTTGATAACCCAGCAAAAGACTGAAAAATCTTATTAAATAGTCAAAGACATGGAATGATCTTTTTTCTACTTGAATTAATAATATTGAACATATGTTTGGTTAGAAAAAGATAAAAAGAACTTTCTTGCCTCTATTTGGTTAAAATATAAGAAAAATGTTACATTCTGTGTAAGACAGACTTTCAAATTCAGTGTGACGATCATTTGAAATTCCAATCAGGCTGCTTAGATTCTGTTGCTAAAAAAAAAAAAAAAAAAAAAGGCAGTATCTAAAATAAAGTATCTAATAACTACTTGAGGAAAAATATATTTGCTTCTACAGAAGAATGCATCAGATAGAGCTTAGCAAAAATTTCGTGGTTTGGTGGTTTGGGCAACCCTGGCCAGTTAATAGGATCAAATGCTTGGTTGACTGATTGATTATTTATGCAGAAATCATCATTATGATAAGAAAAAAGAAGTCGACTCAAAGTTTCCAAGTAAGAGGGCATCTTTATGTCGCTAAGAGGGGAGGTCAAGACAAGAGTGGGGGAGAAGGGGTAACTGGGTATATTCCGGTTAAAATAAACTGGGGAAGTCAGCTAAATTTTTCAAGTGAAGAGCTACACTGGGAGTCTGGTGCTCCCGAACAGCTTCTCAGTTCTATATTGTCTGTAATCTCAGGGGGGTTAAAAATGACTTTCTTCACATGCAAAATGAAGTAACATTGTTATCCACCTAGATACTGTGACTTAGCTTTAGGCAGACCCAAAAATTCTTAAAAATGCCCGTGCAGTGGCTTCTACATGAACACTGAAAAAAATCCTAGATTAAGTAGCTGCTGAGATGCAAGATACAGAAGTCAAAGAAAAGTCCTTCTGTGTCTTATGTTTGTTTTTAAAGCATACGTTCAGTGATATGGATGTAATACCTCCATCAAATTCTCTGGTATTTTTTATTAGCCATGAAAACTCCACTTACATAATTTTTTTAAATTTTTCCTATATTTTCCTTATGGTTTTCATTTGTGAATGTCATTTTTTTAGGTAAACGGTACCAAATTGCATTTTTAAAACACTTCCCCTCCTATTCAAAGTTAATATTTTACAGCTCACTGTATTTGTTAAGTAGGACGCATTCAAAATTCAACAGCTTAGCCTCTTTTTTGACTAGCGTCCCAACATAGATTTTTCATCAAATAAGAAAAACATTATAAAAGAAAAAAAACTAATAATAGCTCACAGATAAATGGCTTGGCAACTTTCAAGAGGTTAAATACGCTGCTGCTTTTTTATACAAGAACTGTAAAAGGTGAGACCATCTTCTAATTCATATGATGTTGACATTTGTGGAATCAAGGTGGCCTGGATGTCATATTTTAAGTCAGAGAACAGTTATTAGCTAAAAAGAAGGAAAAAAATTATGGTGCTATATGAACTTTACCTCAAGTGCTTTTCTAAACCATTTTCATAAACAAAAACATAAGATTAAGCAAAAACAAAAAAATTCTTCCTTTTGTTCACACAATTGTATCTCCAGAAGATACTAACGGTAAGTTGGTTAGGTATCATTTAAGTGTTATCTCAAATGCTTTCAATTTTTGTTAAATAATCAAGGTTGGCTTACTACACAGTTCGTTTATGTATTTATTTCCACACCAAAATTTTGCTAGAAAAATGACGTACCGGGGTCCTTATCTCTTTAACTGACTCTGTAAGAAACATCTTTTTTTTTGTTATCCATGCTTTTAGAGATAAAATTAATCCTTAAAAATAAAATGCTTTCTTCAGAATGTTTGACAACTTTACAAAGAGAAAAATCAGTATTTTATTCATTATTTACAAAGAAAATATTACAATAAAATGCTTGTTCTCATTTTAAATGGGTGCACTATATTAACAAACAGAATATTTGAGGCTTAACTGAAATGATTAAAAACTGTAGCTGTCTCATTAATATAGGATTTTAAGGTAATGGCATACGGCTCATTGGTTCTTTGTGTGAATAATGTGATCAAATAAAGGGGGGAAGGGAAGAAGGCTAAAAGAGTATGGAATCATAAAAGCTTATTTCCACTGCCCATGAGGAAAATATATAGAACGGAATCCCCTCCCCCACTTCCCCCCCAAAAACGACTTTGAAAATGTTGAAATACAGCTTTTCAAGCTAGCTTTTGCCAACACTGATGGTGAAAACATACCTGGAGGTAAAAAACGATGTGTTTTTTGATTTAGATTACTAACAACTGACTGCCTAAATTTCTCTTCCACTTGAATTATAAGGGTTCTATTTTGATTTTGATTTTGTAACTCTGTATGAGTCTCCAGGTATGATGAGACAGGGAGCACGCGTGCGCATGCACACACACACACACACACACACACACACACACACACACATTTCTGACCTACTACCTTTAGTCTGTTACCCGTTATCAACATATATGTTTGCCCATTTGAACAGCATTTTTGTTCCAGATCCTTGAAATTATTTCACAGACTAGTAAATCCTGTAATGGTCGTTATTTTATTAGGATACAGTCCACTTTCCAGATCCAAAAGTAAAAGCACAACAAAAAATGAATATTCCAAGCAAGAACTAAAAGTGGCTTAAAAAAATCTTACTCTGAATTCAGATTACATTTTTCTCAAGTGTTTAGACCATTTCTTAACTCTCTCAGGGGTGCTGAAAATCTACTAAACCATGTTACTCAAACACTGAATCTACTAGGTGAAAAAAAATAGAAATCTCACACCACATTCATTTATAGTAATAATTTCATGCTTTGTCAGCATGTCATCTATTATCAAAGTTGTGGACAAATATCCAGATTAATTTGTTCAACAATAGGGCCCCACTGCATTACAACAGAAGGTTCTCTTTTCTTTCTTTGTATTCCAAACCCTACAAGATAGGGCAAAATAGACAAAAGAAATGCACATGATATGTATATATGGTGTGCAATCTATGTATTTCAAGAGATGGAGTTTTTATCACATAAAGGCAGCCAGTGTTTTCCCAGAAAACTTAACTCAAAGAAAACCCAAATCAATGTTCGGTACAATGGAACAATTAAAAGGAGTCATTTCTGAACCAGTATCTTGCATTGGAGCTTAGGATGTATTTTTAGGGTTAAGTGGTTAGCAGGGGAGCCTCCTCTAATCTCTGCATTCTGGAAGCCAGCTTGCTCTAGGGCCTCCACTGGGCTCTTCTTCCCTAAGCTTGGTCTCTGCCACTGCTTCACCCTGCCTCCCTGTGTCCAACGTCAAAATCACACACAGGCAATAGGAAGAAAGCCCTCTGTTTCTGCTGAGTGCTGGCAAGGCACCAGCACGATGGCGAAAGTGCCTAAGCCACAGGGCAGCCTCCAATCACTGGCAATTTTCCGAGGCTCCCTGAATTCCTCCCTCATCCCAGGCCCTGGGAGGGAGCTGCGTGCGATGGGAAACAGGCTTTCTCAGGAAACCCTTGAATCTTCAGATTTCTATACCGTGTGTTTTGAGCCTCTTTTTTTCATGAGGATTAGAAAAATACCACCTCACATTTATTCCCAGTGAATGTCACAGATCTGTTCTCAGACTAAAGAATATCCTTTTCAAGAGAAGATGCTAAAAATCCCAAAGCTGACAGCTAATATTTTTGTTCCTTTTTAATTAAATGCCTAAAACCCTAAAGGCATCCACAGTATTCATTCGAAAAGTTATTTATCTAGATAAACTGTGTATTACTGTAGGTGAGAGATTATCATTTTATCACATTTTATAAATTCCATGTGGCTACATGCTTGCATGGCTCAGTCTCTGCTTCAGGCAGATACCGTATTTCTTCAAAAACCGCAAACAACATTTGTGATTTGTTTGTTTTTTCTTTTTTCTGTTACGGTTTTCAGAACTGTGAGTTATCACGTTTTATTTACAATACAGGTTAGGTAGATAATTCTGCGCAGAGATCCATAGCCAGATAATTGGGCTCCAGCTAACCTACCTAAACAGTCTTCAAATGGCAAAAAGATGGACTTAGGCTTAAAGTTCTCGATAAGGAACTAAATACATTTTCACAGCCTCCGCACATTCCTAAAGGCAGACCCCGCTGTGGCCCCCTCTGTAAGCAATGCAGCAGATTATTTGCATATCTGCGTAAGACACTGCAGTGTGGTGGAGAGCTTGAATCCTTTCCAGAACGAGGGCACATTTATGATTGGTCCAATTGATCACTGCAGTCACTTGATATTACATAAAAGCTCGGTGTTGAAGCCTATGGATTGGATAATAATCAGAGTTGTTCTGACATGGTCTATTTAATAATTCAAAAAGGAAAATTTGAAAATGATTCTGCACAAAGCCGCAGTGCCCGGTTGACACTTTATTTATCTCCAATGCTCTTTGTGTAGTTTGTAAGCTGTGCAGATTGCCTGTTCGATGTAGTTCTTTTTCTAAAGCGTCAATATTCCAAATCACCATCAGCAAAACAATCGCGCACATCACCGGTCACTACGGCAACGCTGAAGTGTTCAGTTTCTTCGTACACGGAGGCAGCAGAAACCTACCGGTAGAAAGAAATCACCGTGCGTGAACGTACCCAAAATGCAGCATAGGACAGGGTTAAAGACTGAGCGAACTTGATTAGACAGGCGAGAGAAAATACTCATTGGTAACCAATCACGAGTGGTCCGACTGTTTCTATTTCATATATTCCTTATATCGATTAGCTTGAGAAATGCAGTGGGGGAATGCAGCTGGATTAGTGATGCTAACCTCCTCTCGGGTGAGCATGGACTGGAGTTGTTTTAGGAGGGTGGGAAAAAGAGCCAGATGTTCACAGTTCCAGAGGCTAAACTAAAACCTTAAAAAGGGTCTGACCATGGTGGGGGATAGGCAGGCAGATTTTCACACTCCGAAGGTGTGACTTCCTCCGCAATCTTTTAAGACCCCCATTGGCCAGTGCCCTTGCCGGTCACCCTTTTGGACCCCAGGGCACATCTGCTCTTTCACCATCTGTGGACCTCGTCTCCCACACCTGTGACATGGGAAGAGCACAGCGACGTCTCACGGGCTTTCCTTCTGACAACTCTAACCAAAGAAATGTTTCAGATGACCCTGTGGAATTTTTTTAAGATCTGCTCTGTAAATACTAATTGGTAATGATTTAAAGTTATGAAAAGCAAAGAGAATTGTTACTGAAGTTCAGGAAATATATTCCTGTCTTAGATTAGATTTACATTTTTGGTCTCTAAAGCTAATCACAGCATACATATATATACACATATATACATATATACAGTATATATATCACATATATACAAGTTCGTGATACATAACAGCAAGCCTGGCGAAGGCCTTGACACCATAAACAAGTATGGGTCACATGTCACAATAATCGCATGTTGTTTTAAATGCTAGACTTACCTCTTAATGTTTTTTTTCTCATTAAAAAATTACCGGAAAGATTTTACGCTTTAGGAAAAGCTGCAATCTTTAGTACATTGCCTAATCTTTTGTATTTCATCCTAGTGAGACTGGTTGCATGAAATGCTGACCTACATCCAGCCTCAGAATGAACTAATAGCCATGGCCCACACTTCTTTTTTTTTTTTTTTTTTTTAAGATTTTATTCACTTATTTGACAGAGAAAAACACAGCTAGAGAAAGAACACAGGGGGAGTGAGAGAAGGAGAAGCAGGCTCCCCGCGGAGCAGGGAACACATTGCGGGGCTTGATCCCAGGACTCCAGGATCACGACCCCAGCAGAAGGCTTAGCGACTGAGCCACCTAGGAGCCCAGCAGCAAATTAAAATGCATTCATAAGACACCTGGCTGTCAAAGGTAATATTTTTCGATGTATAAAATAATTTTAAGAACATTTTATCACTTTCGGTAAAGGAACCTAAGAAAGATGACAATCAACATCCAATAGACTTCTAAACTGAAAATAAAACAAATCAGCTGATAGAAGAATAGAACAAAATGTGATCAGGCACATTCACAAAGGTCCACCTTTCTTGGCTTACATGTCCTTGATTTGAATCCCTAAACTCCTTATAACTCATCACCATTGCTATCTGCTACAGTTAATATTTAAGATGAGATAAGATGAAGTGGGATGCCATTTAACTTGCTCCAAAGTTATCATCATTGGAAATGTATAAATGTATCTGTAGCTTCAAATCATCCTTAGAGAGTTTCCGGGGAGACAGGGGGAAATCTGCGCTCTTTAATAAAAACCTTCACTTTTTCCTGCCAGTATTTCTTACCATGATGAAACACTTACATTGTGTTTACATACAAAGTTGCACTCATATACTTGGATTTTTTGAAGTACACTGTGAGTGAATTTAACGAACACGAAGGTTAGGGACACGTGGCATGAAGATAGATTAAGAAAACCTCAGGTCTGAAATAATAGGTTTGATGTTTCATTTCTGATCAAAACTTTTAACTCCTGCCAAAGAACATATAATCAAGTGGCAATGAGGAAGGTCAGAGATGAGGAGAAGACCAGGACATCCGTGTGCATGTGACCTTTATCCTGGGATCTGTGTCCAAATATCTAGATGCTGACCAAAATTGCTGAGAGCGTTTTTTCTTGGTCTACCTTTATCCATATTATTTCTTGGTCACTGATACCCCCTCTGATGTGGTCTGTTCATCTCACAGATAAATAAAACAAAGAGGCAAAAAGGAAAAAAAAAGTCTGCATTCCTTTATTTCAAATTTATAACCTAACTTTACCTTGAAAAGTATTTTTTTAAGATTTTATTTATTTATTTGACAGAGAGAGAGAGATCACAAGTAGACAGAGAGGCAGGCGGGGGGGTGGGGGGGAAGCAGGCTCCCTGCTGAGCAGAGAGCCCGATGTGGGCCTCGATCCCAGGACCCTGAGATCATGACCTGAGCTGAAGGCAGAGGCTTTAACCCACTGAGCCACCCAGGCGCCCTTGAAAAGTATTTTATAAGCATCACTAATCCCATTTTATTGCGGATGAACCTGAAGCCTAGAAAATTTAAAAAACTTACCTGGTGTCAGGCCTTTGAAAAAGTGGTGAAGCTGGGTTTTTAACTGTGAGGAGTCCAAGTTCAGTGACTTGTGCCCTAACTAAACTACAAATAATCAATGACAATAACTGAGCAATGCACATGTCATAAACTTGGATAACCAGCATCCTCTACTTGTATAAAGGGCAGTCCTCCACTCAAGTATCTGTTATCTAATAATTGATTTAAATAGTGATTAATAAGTACAATCACATTGTCGATTGTGATTCATAGAACTGAGCCCTCATCATAAAATATTTATCACAGAAATATGACGGAAGTGACAGAAGATTAGTCTTAGGCTTTCTAAACCACCCTCCCCCAAGACAAAAGTCAACAACGTGATTATTTAATGACACCGTAGGATTTCTCTGTAGGAGCTTATCTCTGGGGCAGACTATTGTCACTTTCTCCCATGATACTGTTACTATTTTTAGCCTGGTTTCTAGAGGTGGAAATTCAGAGATTCCCCTGCGGATAAAGAGTTATCTCACTACTTGCTACTCCCAGCCGAGAAGCATATGGGACAGCCTATCTGAAACTTACACCCATTCTCTAGCAACCAGAAGTACAGTCTCTAAAATTAAACTGTGATGTCTTCAATATATACCTTCCTGGAAATTTCTTAAAAATGGGTTGATTTTGTTTTTTAAAAAAATGAATAATTTTGTATGTATTGGGATCAATGACAATTTAAAGAAAAACCACTGGTGAATGCTTTTACAACTTCAAATACTGTATTACAAAATTAATAGAAAGAACACAGAGTTTACAGAGATGTGGATTCAAGTTCCTTCCACCTTTGCCACTTACTATCCCTGACCCTTAGTGAGTCACTGTCTGAATGTCGGTAGTCTCATCCTTACTTTTCCACAGGATTGCTTTACAGGTTTATTGAAACACTTTAAATTATGAATTTATTATGCAGTCTAAATTATTATCTACTTCCTAATTTAATATTTCTGTAAATATTATTATTTTGGCAATTATTTTCTCACAGAGAGATCCAACTCTTTCAATATGAAGTCAAGTGTCCCCAAGATCTGGAATAACCAAGAAGTCTTATTTGGTCATAGCCTCTCCATTCCTATCTAAACTAAAACCGCTGTTGTACTCTTTCATACTCTCCGTAATTTATCTTCACAGCACTTACTGGAGATGTTTATAAAAAAAATAATAATGATAAAAATAAAAGAATATATGGGCTATTGGCTTGAACCTCCAAATTCCTAGCATGTGGGAATACAGAATATCCCCATACTTGCTGCAAATCCCAGAACATTTAATAAACCCCAGGCTTTCTGTCCCCCATGGCACGTTGCTTTAACGTCTCACTGATCTGGGCACAAAAGGAAGCTCTTTTATAGTTTTCCCACAGATAACTCACTGTATCGAGTTTTTTTCAAGTTTAAAAGTGGTTCTACTTCCACTAAGCGTCTTCTTCCTCCTCCTATATAGGACAACCGGTCAATCCCCACCTTGGGGTCCAGTAAATGTTCCAACCACAGTATCCTATCCTCCCCCTCTAAGCTCCTTTCAGCGTTTTTCCAAATAATCAGACCCTATTCATTGAATAATTTCTAATGTCAGCTATGAACATAAATGGTTCCCTTCTTTTTATATGGAGCATTATCTGTGTTATTTGTTGACTGCCTCTCCATTTGAACTATCAGCTCCATGAAGCATCGTATCTGTTTTTCCCATCACTAAATTTCCAGCATCTACATGTACGTTTTCAGTAAATATTTGTTGATCAAAATTAATGCAGAAGAATAAACAGGAACTAAAGGAGAGATAGGACAGCAGAACACGATGCAAGTAATTATAGATTTACATCAATTTCTAAAGTTTTCTTTAGGTGTCTATGCTTCAGAAATAGTTTCTTCCCCATTTCCCACCCTACTTGAAGGAGGGAGACAGAGAGGAGGCGAAAGGGGAGGTAAGAGGGGGTGGAGAAATAAAATAATGTAATGGTCACTATTTAAATTGCCCTGGATTTTTTTTTTGCATTGCATTTTTAATGAAATATCTATGATTTTTCCTCAGAAAATTATTAAATGGCATTTCTATTTCATATATTTAGGTTGCTAGTCAATGAATAGGCTTCATTATGGGTGTGCGTTAGTAATAAAACCCTGGAAAAAATAATTTTTCAAAGCACTGGAATTGCTGAAAAAATATTCAGACACTTTCAGCATGTTGTGTTAAACTTTAATAAGCAGGAATTTTTTTTCTTGATCTGAATGTGGAAATCAATAAAATCCCTTTGATCCCTGTTACGATTGAAAGAATTTCTCCATTTCTGGTTGGAATTAAATCAAAATCTGGAGTAGGCGACATATGCCCTTTTTCTGTATATGCTTAAAAAAAAAAACTACCAAATGGCACAATAGACTTTAATATTATGGGGAAACGTATCTGCCATTTGGGCTACTTTCACTCTGATGAAATGGTTTGGTGTCAGCTCACAGTTGCAGCTCCTAAATGCAAATCACTGCGTGATCCTAGCACATGGAATTACATCAGCGCTTTTGATGAGAGGACAGAATCAATACAGAGGTCAAAAGTGCACAGTTGGGAGGAGAGCCGCAATCAGGCACCGGGATTCCCCAAGATTACAATTCCCCTGACAAGAGAGAGCAGTTGCAAGAGCATCCTTAATGTAGGGAGGCTACCTCCCCACTATGCGGAAGACTCACTCATCTCTGCCCGCATTCATCTCTGCGCAGACTTGATTGGATTATGTTGCAAAGTTTGCCAACAAAATGCTGACATATAAGACCAAACTTTCAGAAAATCAATACCAAATAATTGCCCGAGCCACGTTGAAGATAAACTTATCCTGCACATTATGTACCTTCTGTTCTAGAGTGTGGTAAGCCATGGAGCTGAGGGAGCTAAGCTGTTCTTATTGTGCATAACATACCTTTATATCTCAGCAGGAAGCATAAATCATTTCCTTTCCCGCTGCTCAATACCTAGTGATTCCATCTCTTCTATATTCATTTTTTTTGTACCAGACCGATGCCCTTAAATGTTATGCTGCTGTCAGTTCTTGGATAACCCTTACCTGGCAGCCAAAGGGAATGTTTAGGAATGAATCTCTTGTCCCCACCGTAAATGTCTTCCAGTAGTGGACTAGTTTCATTAGTTTAAGAAATAGACCACAATATCAACCATATCGTATTTTCTATAAATTCTGTCTTGCAGAATACACTTCTCAATTTATTTTTATACTGAATGGATAAGGAATGAGGTGAAAGAGATATGGAAGGCCTTTGTTACTGAAATGTTTCAGTGAAATGATTTCTGTCTCCAACGATATTAAAAGTCAAGATATCACACCAATTATAAATATAGCATATATATTTGTTTATGCTTCAGTGGCCAGAGCCACTCTGTTACATAGATTAGAGCAAGAACTATAAGATCCCTCTCATTCCTAAACTGAATTTCCCTTTCCCCCAGTAAAAAGAAAAAAAAAAAAAAAAAAAGATTTATCTTTTGGGTCATAGCTATGAGTATCCCATATTATTGGTTCCAAAATGTGATTTCAAGCTTAGACAACAAAGCAATGACCTGGGAAAAAGCAGCTCAGTTGCCAAATGTATGAACTGATAATTCCTACTCCAGACACTGTCTTTTTTATTATTGTGTTAAGAAAAATAGATAGCTGAAAATATTTCAATAAAAATAACAGACATGCCTATTCAAAACTCCTCAGATGCTAAATTCCTGCCAACCTTGTTCATCTCAAAGATATCATATTCCCATTTATAGAAAAATCTACCACATAATATAATTTGGAGATGCAGGCATAGAACAGGAAGAAAAGCCTGGAATAAAAAGAAACTATGTCAAGGTATTTTAGCATGAAATTGGCTTGAACAGGAGGAGGAAAAAAAAAAAAGATGAGGGAGTTTATAATCACTGACAATGGGATTCATAGTTACCTCCTTAGAAATATATTAATTTTACATGATTGTTCCTTTGCACTTTATGACAGAAAGAAAGACCCTGTTAACATTAGTCCAGCTTCATCTTTAATCACATTAATTCAGTAACATGTCATAATTGGAAGATGAAAGACGAGTGCTTTATTTACATACATATAAACGATAAATGAGCAATTTCTGAATTGAACCAAATCAATACACACCGCATTGTCCTGTTGACCTCACTAGCGTTGGGGTCAACAAATGTGTGAATCCTCAGAGTAATATCCCATCAAAACCAGAGGCAAATCTCCAAGTCTCCAGGGATGTTTCCATCACTCCTTTATCCTCTAGTCTGAAGCTAGCTGATGAATATGTGACCATGTTAGATAGATGGAATGCAATATTTGAAGTGGAGAAAAAAAAATATCAGTCTTGGTGATCCACTGGCTGATATTGAGCATATATCTTTGGCTACAGCTGGAAATGGGTAGTTAGCACGCTGTTACTCACTGAATGAGTGAACCACAGATGGGAGCTCTCACACTGATGTTTCAGCTGAGCATCTTGACTTGAGGACAAGGCAATTTTTTGACAATGGAAAACCTGATACAAAGAGGCCAGATCTGCAGCAACTCGCTGGAATTGACTCTTTTGCCACCACATTGTGCCTTTCTGTCAGGGTATCACAACCCTGTGAAGAACACGTGTTTCTTGTCCTTATTAACAACTCACAACACAATCAATTGCTTAACATTATCTAGAACTATTTTAAGAAATTAGACCAGCCTAAGGTTATAAAGCGGGGGGGGGGGGAGGATTACAATTCTAGCAGCTTGTTGGAAAAGAAAGGCAAGATTACTGTCATACAGCTAAATCAAAATTACTCTTGTATAGCAACTCATAAATTGCTATTGAATCCATGCTATCCCAATCACCAATATCAGAATAAAATAAAATCAACAAATATTTATTGACTATCTATAAATGCAGACTATTCATTAGAACAGAGTTTCAGGATCATTTACTCTTTGAAGGTAATTTATCATCTGATGGCAGGTTAACAAAATGAGAAGACTGAAAAGGATAACGAGATTCATGAGAACCCCCCACCACCCCCAAATGATAATGCATAAGAAAAAAACAGACTATTTTATCCCTCAGGCAACTTGAAAAGGAGTTTACTCTTGAAAGCTAAGGAATTATCCAAGTAGAGGGGGAAAAAATAGTCTCGATTTTTGACTACCTAGAACTTAAGAATTAAAGGTTAAGTTTTTAAAAACTGGGATGTGGAAGAGTATTCAAGAACAAATGTTTTTGATGTAAAAAATTTAATATACATTTCTGAAAACACCAGGTATCTAAAACATGGAGGAATTATTGTTAATTTTTGGTGCAATAATGGAATTATTGTTTTTTTAAAAAAAATTTTAGAGCACTCACTGAAACTACAGGAAAAAATAATGTCTGGAATTGGTGTTAAAATAATCCAAACAGAGAGAGAAGTCAGGAGTTCTGTTTATGAAACAAGATTAATCATGAGTTCATAACTGTTAAAGGTGATTGGTGGACCCATGAAAGAGATTTATTACAACCTTCTCTCTACTTTGAATAGGTTTGATATGAATATATGTATACATGTTCTAAATGTATACAAAGTATAAATGCATATGTATATGTATATATTTATAAATTTATAGGTATGTATATACAGTTATATAAAAATTTGTGCTTAGATAATACATTCATATTAGTAAGATCTTGAAGTAAGTCTTTTGCACCTGACATTGAACACTGATTCTCCAGCTTTATTTGATAGAAGTCTCAATATCTGTCATTCTTGCTGAAATGTTCATGAGTAATTCATTTTCTTTATTCAATAAAGTTTAAGCCCTCTGCTAGCTTTTAAAGGTACAACAATCACGGACAAGTTTTCTGCCTTCACGGAGTTTATATTCTAGGGAAGGAGTCAGGTGGGCATTTATCAAGTGCACACATGAATAAGCAAGAAAACAACACACTGTGATCAGTGCTCTGAGGGAAATAAACAGAAACGAGAGAACGAAGCATTGGGCAAAGACATTTGAAGGAGGGTTATGAATGTGACATTGGAACCAAGTCTTGAAAGATGAGAAGAGTTCAACAATGCAGATGTCAGAAAACATTCAAGGCAGAGGATTTGATTGGAACATAAGACTGACCACATCTCATCTTGGATTGCATGTTGGAACATGAAGGAAATAGAGGCTCTGTCTTTATTTCACATATATATCTTTATATGGCTTATATCCCTTATATATATATAAATATAAAACCTTATATATCCTGGACGCCTGGGTGGCTCAGTTGGTTAAGGGACTGCCTTCAGCTCAGATCATGATCCCGGAGACCCGAGATGGAGCCCCACATTGGGCTCCCTGCTCGGCAGGAAGCCTGCTTCTCCCTCTCTCACTCCGCCTGCTTGTGTTCCCTCTCTAGCTGTGTTTCTGTCAAATAAATAAAATCTTAAAAAAAAAAACTTTATATATCTCTTATATATATTATATATAAATATATATTATTTATATACCTTATATATAAAAACCCTAATAGAAATATGTGTCTTTTCTACCTAAAATACAAAATATATATAGTTTTAGATTTATATATTTATGTATATATAAAACTTCCTAGTAGAAATATGTATATATTTTCTATCTTAAATACAAAATATATATCATTTTTTAAGATTTTACTTATTTATTTGACACAGAAGGAGTGGGAGAAAGAATGCAGCCGAGGCAGAGGGAGAAGCAGACTCCCCATTGAGCAGGGGGCCCGATATGGGACTTGATCCTAGGACCCCAGAATCATGACCTGAGCCAAAGGCAGACACTTTACTGACTGAGCTACCCAGGTGTCTAAAATATATATAATTTTAAATTCAAAATACATTTTTATTATTACAAAGGCAATACAATTTCATGGAGAAAAAATTACAAAATAAGCAAAAAGGAGAAAATTAAAATAAAACACCTATAATTTCTACATCTAGAGTGAACCACAATTACTATATTATTCTTTTAATCCTTTCCTTCCATGTTTTGGATAAAGTAATCCAAAAAATAATCTGCATACAAATTTTAATCTAATTTATTTCATTTAACAATGTAGTGTGAATAGCTTCCCATCTCAACTGTTTGTCACACATTGCATTGTGTGGATGATTTGTTTAACCTGCTCTCCAAAATTTGGCATGTATGTTATTTCTATTTTTTTCACTATTATCAGTAACACCGAGATGAGCACTTAACAGAAACTCTGTGTAAATCTTTAACGATTTCCTTGTATTGCAATTCTAAAAGTATAACGGCTTAGCCAAAAATCATGCACACTGTTTAAGGCAAAATACTTACTTTTGCTGGAAGAAATATGCATTTTAAAAAAAGTGATTGTCTTCACAGTCCTCCAAACTCCTTCCTGTTCTATTTCAATTCTAGATCGTCAAACTTCCACTGTCTGTTGGCTTAAATGTTCACGAGGAAATGATTACTGCAGGATGTCATTTAGGTACAAACTCATATAGACAGACCTTGATAGTTCTTTTAATGAGGTGTTATCAAATCCATCCCTCACACAAAGAAATATAGTGGGGTGGGAAAGTAAAGTCTCCTTTACTTAGGGACTATGTTTAACATACATGATAAATCTTAAATTAACTTAGATCCCAACAGTTAGAATTGGAAGGAAATTTAGATTTTCCTTATTCTTAGCCTTCTCTTCTATTCTGTGGAATGTGTCAATGTCCCAGTTAAAAATTGGTGCTCAGAAAGGAAAAAGATTTTATTTCACATGACCTAAATATTATATTTCAATTAATGCTGCCTACAATCAGAATCTTTGTCTTCATTCTGCCCTCAAAAAATGAAAAATGATTTTTTTTTAACCGGTTGGCCTTCAGTTTTCTCCTAACAATTTCATCTTCTTGTGATTTCTACCTCTGGGTCTACAGAGCGCACACACTAAGCTTACTGCCTTTTAACTATTTTGAAGCATTTTGGATCTCTTTCTACAGTTAATCTTTCGTTCCTGTCTCCTTTTTCTCTCTTTCTTTGTTTCTTTTCCTTTTTCTGCAGTTGCTGTCTTATTTGTGTTACATAGACTGAGGGCCATGTTTTTCTGGAAAGGCAGCATTGACATAACATTGGGTGGGAAGAGAGGGAGGCATCCATTGGTAAGGTTTGTTCAGGGCTCTTCTCTAGGACTTGCCCGGACAAAGTTGAGCTTGTTCACCGTGAGTGAAGTAGCCCTAGTATTTACTTAAAAGTAGGATACCCAGGTTTGAACAAACTTTGGAGATGGATGGCTCACTCTCTTCCTACCCAATTACGTATTGCCTGCCCATGACTTTCCAGAAGAGTGTAGACCTAAATACATGAAAAAAAAAGAGTCAGGGGGAGAAACAAAGGATTAACTAGAAAGATTACAAAATGCTTCAAAATAGTTAAATGGTGGTAAATTTAGGACTTCTAAAACAAAATGTAACATTTTGTTAGGACCAAATTATCCTAATGTTTGTCATTTGAAACAAAATTAATTGAACTCCTCAGGCATGGATGAAGGATTTATTATGTATTTACACGTACCCACTCTCAACAGACAGAGTTCCTCAAATCAGGGGCTGTGTTTTATTGAGTCTTTCCCCAGCACTCTGAAAAGTGCCTGGCACAAAGGGTTTACTAGACATATTTGTTGAATGGATGATTAATAAGTAAGTGGATGAGTACATTTTGTGGCACAAATCTTTTGTAGTATTTATAAGGTATGAAGACTGATTTTCAAATTTGTGATTTCAGATTCAATTAATATATGTAAAAACTGTCTAAATCCACTGTCACAGTGAGCACATGACTCTGGCCCAAAGACACCCCACCCCGTGGCAATTACCTTTATTTTAAAAAGTTTAAATGCACAGACCTATGCTTACTTTTTTGCGACTCTCTAAAGTTCTCTATAAAATTATTAACCATTGTTATACAAAATTAGCATGTTCACAATTATTGCTTTATTACTTCAACAATTCACTTTGAAATCCAATAATTCCTCGGTATCATTTGCTCTAAACCATTTGACCTTTTAAGTATGAAATAATTCTGATTTCTTATTTTCAAGTTGAAGTTTTTTTGATTTATTAGGTAGAAGCATTCTCTCTTACTTTTTTTTTCCTCAAAACTTTAGGTGGAGATGTAAATGATCCAATTTGCTTTTGCAATTATTTGTATATATTTTTAAGGACATCCTAACAATTCCATTTTTTCTTAGGTAAAAATGTCCATTTTGTTCATCAGGATGCCCTCTGCCCTTTGAAAAAGTTTTGTTTTGGTAAGTCTTTCTGCCCACTCTCTGATTTTTCTTTTCTATGCAGAAATTTAACCTCTTATAAATTTACAGCAAACTATTAATCCTTCTACCTTCTACCCTTCTCAGCTTATGAGAAGTCCTCCCCAAACAAATTTGTCTAGAGGGTGATACTGCCTTCTCTGTTTCCCAGCCATGAAAGCATACCTAGGTTTGCTCTTCCTAAATCAATGCATTTCTCCATATTCACCCTCTTTTGAAATTATAAAATCATCTCATTTTTAGTACACACTGTCAAAGTTTCACAGTCCAAAGATGAAGGATACAAAAGGACGCATGATATCACACTTTTTCAGTTATAGGTATTATGATTAATTATTTATTAATGTTGTTTATTATTTTAGTATTATATTTATACATATGGTTACAATTTGAATTTTGGCCATCTATCTTTTCCATATTTAGCACAAGATGATAGATTTATAGTTCACTTCTACCACCCTCACCAGGAATGTTCACAATTCTAAATATTGCTGTATGAGCTTAGTGAAATCCTACTCAACCTCTACTCTCCTGCTCACCATGAAGGTTCTTTTGACATCTAAGGAAATATTCCTTGCGCTATTCAGGTATACATCTTTGTATCACTGCCTCTTTCTTTCTTTCTTTCTCTCTCTCTTTCTTTTTCTTTCTTTCTTTCTATCTTTCTTTCTTTCTTTCTTTCTTTCTTTCTTTCTTTCTTTCTTTCAAGATTTTATTTATTTGACAGAGAGAAACACAGGAGAGTGAATACAAGCAGGGGGAGTGAGAGAGGGAGAAGCAGGCTTCCGACTGAGCAGGGAGTCCAATGCAAGGCTCGATCCCTCGACTCCGGGATCATGACCTGAGCCGAAAGGCAGATGCTTAACAACTGAGCCAACCAGACATCCCAGTCTATGTAATTTTTTTTTAAGTCTGTATAATTTTTTTTAGGGGCTCCTGGGTGACTCAGTTGGTTAAGCAACTGCCTTCGGCTCAGGTCATGATCCCGGAGACCCGGGATCGAGCCCCACATCGGGCTCCCTGCTTGGCGGGAAGCCTGCTTCTCCCTCTCTCACTCCCCCTGCTTGTGTTCCCTCTCTGGCTGTTTCTCTCTGTCAAATAAATAAATAAAATATTTTTTTAAAAAGTCTGTATAATTTTTTTTTAAGATTTTTTTATTTATTTGACAACGAGAGAGGGAACACAAGCAGGGGGCATGAGACAGGGAGAAGCAGGCTTCCGGCAGAGCAAGGATCCCAATGTGGGGCTTGATCTCAGGACTCCAGGATCATGACCTGAGCTGAAGGCAGACACTTAACGACTGAGCCACCAAGGTACCCTCACAGTCTCTTTCATAACACTGCTTCTTTCTCATGAGGACTGCATCCTGGGTGAACATCTTTTTCCCCCTGCTTCTAGTCAGTGTGATTCTGCTGAACTCACATTCCAATAGAAGTTTGTGAGCCTGGCCCAGGTGATCAGTGTGCTCTCCCCATAGCTTCAAACATTATTTCAGAGAGAGGGCACAAGAGCTAAACCAGGCCAGCGTGAATTATTTCAGGAAATTTTATTAGAACTGGTGGGAAAGAGGTGCATTTTCCAATGGGATTGCTAAATTGAGGATGTGGATACCCTGGAGCTGCCCAGAACTATGTTTAGGAAGAATGCCAGCTGGATAAAGAAGCCAAAACAGAGTAAAGATGAGAGATAGAGACATAGAGAAATAGACAAGTGAGTGAGACAGGAGGAGGGACAGAGACTAGAACAGACTTGCTCAGCTGCCCAGATACTGTTAAACTTACTTATCTCACAGTGAATGCTTTAGGTTAGCAAGTCCATGTTACCTGCAGCACTGGGAGCTCGTCAGGAGTATCACTGATGCTCATCGGGGCTGTGAATCTGGTTTTCCTTTCACACCCTTCTCACCTAGGGGTTTTTTGTATCAATAATAAAACCCACACACAAAATGAGTTGACTCTTTTTTCAGTTTACCGAAAGTTGGCGTGATAGTTATTTTTACATGTCAACTCAGCTGGATTATGGGGTGCTCAGACTTTTGGCTAAACGTCATTTCTGGGTGTTATCTGTGAGGGTGTTTTTGAATGGAATTAGCATTTCAATTGGTAGAGCAGTTAAGTAGTTTTCTCTTCCCTCCAACCCCGCTGTGTCAAAAAGACAGAATGGAACAACAAGGGAAAGAAAATTCATCCTTTTCAGCCTGATTGCTTGAGTTGAGACATCAGTCTCCTGAGAACACTTCTAGTTCTCCAATCCTGGGACTTGGTTTGAGTAACATCACTGGCTTTCTTGAGTGTCCTGCTAGCGGATGGTCGATCATGGTACTGGGACTTCTCTGACTCCATAATGATGTGAGCCAATTCCTTCAAATAAATCTCTTCCTGTACATATTGTTTCTGTTTCTCTGGAGAACCCTGACTAATACAGGTTTTATATAACTAATACCATTGTAGATGCAGAGGAATAAAATTAATTCATTACATACAATGAATGCCTGAGGGTATTCAGGCTTAATTACCTCACAGACCCTTCCCCCTTGAAAAGGTCTTAATTTTTTGCCATGGTTTCTAATGACTTCTATGTTTTCAGACATAAGAAAATGTTCGGTTTTTCCCCTATATTACCCAGATCTTATTTCTATATTACAGGACCCCCCCCCCCGTAAATCTATCCAGTTGGCTTTCAAATCCTATATGTGCAGTGGGAAGTCATCGGACTTTTCCCCAGAAGGGCTGCTCTCCCTGGGTTTTCTCTTCAGTCAATGTACTAGAAAATGGGCAGTCATTCTTGACTACTTCATCCCACAAACGTCAACAATATTTATCCCTACAGATAGATACTAACTCTCCAAATGTTGTTGTTGTTGTTTTTTTAATCTGTACTCCCAATTCAATTTCTATTGTCATTGCCTTAATTGGGCTCCTTATTTCATATCCAGATCATTTCGAAAGTCTCCTAAAGTTTTTCTTGCTTCCAGATTTTATTCCTTTAAACTCATCCTTCATTGTCCAACAAGACCACCTTTCTAAAATATTATTCTGTGTGTACTTTTCTCATCTCGACTTACTCTCTCAGAGCCAGAGTTAGGATTCAAACCAGGTTTACCTGTTCTGAAGTTTGTCTTCCTTTACTTGTCAGACTATACTTCTGGAGTTCATCAGAACAAGACATTCTTTGCTTTTTTTTTTGTTTGTTGTTTCACCTGTTGTGCCTTTGCTTTACAGGATAAATCACAAAAAAATTTAAAAAATTAAAAAAGATGAAATAAAAAATAAATCACATGCAAATCAAAAATCAGAAAGCACAAATTGGAGTTATTCCGGCTAAGTAGGGGAGAAAATATCTAGGAGCCATGCATCTCCGTCTCTTCATGACATCCTCGCATTGTCAGAATGTTTTTTGCAAATCACTGACCCATATTATAGATAAGCAAACTAAATCCTTCTCTCTTCCCACCCTATCATTCTGCCTCCCTGAAAGATAACATATAAACTATTATTTTGAAGCACTCCTATCATATGTTCATAAACGAAAGTCACTAATTTTTTTTATTGAAACTGTGGAAAGCCCTTTAATAACTATATCCTTTTTTGGTAATGCCAAATAGTCATCCTTTTGATTCATCTGTTTGGGAAGTTTGGTTGGCACTCATCAAATTTTCCCATGTCCTAGATTTCATTAGCACTTGATCTACCTAGAGCTTGCTGCTATATTACACCCCTCTGTGACAGCCTGTTTATTTGTGATGAGCTTATTTGGCCTCTGTCTATATTATTTCTTATGGATAAGTACCTCTGAAAAAGCAGAGTTTGTTATTGGCCTTTACCTCTAAGTCTCCTCTGAATAATTGTGATTTTTTTGTTGTTGTTGAGGTGGAACTGACATATAATAAATATTATAGTAGTTTCAGGTATACAACATAGTGATACGATACTCCTATATATTACAAAATAATCACCACAATAAATCTCTAATTGTGATTATTTTCAGAGCTTTCCAGATCTTTAAGTAAACTTAACTAATTCTCCCTGATACATTGTTTTCCACTGCATATGTCTTTAAGGCCAAAAGTCTGAATCAAATATAGTTGCTGATAAAACTTGAAGTGGACTATGGTTGTGTAGAGAGATAGATATATTTCCCACCTTGTTCCCTCTGTCCCCAAATCCATTTTATATGCAGAGCTCTTCTTCTTTTTTTTTTTTTTAAGTTTTTATCCGTTTGTCAGAGAGAGAGTGCCCAAGCAGGGGGAACAGCAAGCAGAGGGAGAAGCAGACTCCCCACTGAGCAAGAAGCCAGATGCAAGACTTGATTCCAGGACCCTGGGACTATGACCTGAGCCAAAGACAGACTCCTAACAGCTGAGCCACCCAGGCATCCCATATGCAGAGCTCTTCTATGTTTAAAGTGATTCCTGTGCTGTAAAGATATAGAACATAAATGCCAGATAGTCATGCTTTATTTGGAGCCACAAGGAATGGAAAACTAGCTCCCAGAAACACAGGACCCAGTAGTAGAAGGAGATGAGAACAATAGGCCAGGAAGGCTAGGAGCAGAGTGCCTGAGAGGCAGGGAAGGTGTGCAGAAAACTTCAATCCAAGAGCAGAAAGGCAGATTAGAGACTGTGGGGCCAAGATTAGGTGAATGATGGGAGAAGGACCTTGGCAATGAGGATGTGATTGTGAGCTATCTCTGCCGTGCAGTATTTCCTGAGTCAACTGCGTGGGGTTTGCACAGCATGAATGGCTAAGCATCTGTATCCCCATCTCCCTACTCCTCCTGGGCTATCTTGCAGAAGCTATGGGCTGAGTCGGATAGGATGATTCCCCCAGACTTGGCTATGACCGTGGTCGTGACATTCTTACGGGAAATGATTATATTTCTAGATATTACACTAAAGCAACCTCTTGTTAAAATGATGCTTCATTCCAATCTTGGGTTCTAAAGATATTTTGCAGAGCTCTTTTTGTGACCAAAAAAGAACAGTTTGGCAAATATTTTTTTCCCATCAAAAAAGTGTTATATGTGACATTATTATTTTTTCCTTCCAAAAATCACCCATGGTGAACAATATCCACCTTCTTTTTATACTGTGAGGGAGAAGACAATTATAACACATTTTCTTCTATTACCAATATTAACCATAATACTCCTGAAGTTAAACATGTAGGAGGTGATGAGATAAACAACTAAAAACTAGATATAAAAAAATAAAATAAAAAGTGCAAAAAAAATTTTCAAACACTTTTTTTTTTTTTTTAGTTCCGTGCCTTCAGCATCAGTAACTAACCAACCACAATCCCGGAGAAATAACTTGTCATCTCACCTACACTAAGCTTCCACGGGGTGAGCAAGGGGTCGATACAGAATTGGGGGGGGGGGGGAATTCATGATAATCCTTGATAATAACCTCTATTTCCTATTCAAAGCTCTCACACCCAGCTTTAAACTAAAAACCCACTGAAGGAAAGACAAGTTCACAGTGTTGGCATAGCATGGGAAACCAATACATATTTTCCATATCAAAATTTAAATAATTCACCCTTTTTTTAGGACTTACCAAAATCAAATGAGAGAGAAACGCAAGCTATAATTTAATCCAAGAGGAAGTATTCAACTTTTTTAAACCAACAAAAGAGCATTTCAGAAAGAGGCTTGTTACTAATTATATTTTGCTGACATATGCCAATTATATTCAGCAATATTGTTCTCCCAGCCTGTTGGGTCACGTAAAAGCCTGAGAGAACAATGATGCTGAATTAAAAATTGCAATGAAAGCTTTCAAGAATCTCTTACTCAATTAGATGCTGACAAATTTACCTGTAAGTCATAAAAATTTTATGAAATTTAAATAGTTTCATAAAGTGCATGTACTTCACACAGTTAACACAATAGCTCTGAGATATGGAGTCCATTTTTATATGTTTATAATGTTCCTTTCTTACATTTAAGTGACTGAGTAATTATGTGTTTTTAGCCATTTTATCACATAATATATATATTAAGTTGTCTCTGCAAGTCATTTGAAACTAATACAGAAAATGTAATTCGATGATTCAATGGCCTTCCCGCCATGTTCAGCTGTTTTATGGTTATGAACAAGTCATTTAACCTTTAGAGGTCCAGTGCTGATAGATATCGAAGCAAAGATGAATCACAAAGAGCAAAATTAAGCCAAAAGATAGAGGTTAATAAACATTCACAATTCGTGGAAATAATAATAGTCTTATTGAGGTATTAGAAATAAACACTACCATATGTACTGCAGTCTCATTAAGAATACATTTTGACTAAATATATGTCAGAATTGTTTTTCATTTAATTATTATTTTAGAAAAACAAGAGAATGTTTCCAAAGCCATTGTACAGACAGAAAAGTAGAGGCACAGAGCTAGGATTGCATAATGGAAGTATCACACAGAAGGTCTCACACAGACTGAAATGGGCCCTAAAGAGTTTCTTTAGACTCTATATTCTTCACCTCCCTTCAGTGAGGAGGTCAAAGATTACTCAAGTTTTGAGAACCCATAGAGACAAGACTCTTAAAGAATATAGTATCAGGATCTTATTAGCTATTGCAACCTATTCCTTTGATTGATTTCAATAATCTAAATATATGTGTACACACACACACACACACACACACACACATAAATGACAAACTCCTTGAGAACAAGAATTGCATTTATCTTCAAGTTAGACAGCAAAAATATATCATCTCTAGTTGAAGGAAGCTTTACTAAGTTCATGTGAAAATGGTGTTGGCAAAGTTATAGGTACTCAGCCTGTAGGCTGACTTTACTTAACATGAAGACAGATTCTGACCTTTCTTAAATTTTATCTTGCAATTATTTGTCTTTTAACATTATCAGAATTAGCCACCTTTCCAATAATTTTCACATAGTATAAGATATTATGTTCCCAACAAGAATTATTAAAGTAATATTGTATATAAAGTCTTCAGAGTAGCACGGGTTTCCTTTCTAAAGCACTCGGGCTGTACCAGAAGGAACTGAATAATTTAACGGGAAGTTTGGGTAAATTCAAGATAGTGATATTGTTTCCCTTTAAAATAAGCAAATCTGTATATCTCCCCCCCAGTCTTATAAGCCCTTGTAAGTCTTCCCTGATACTTCCAGTTTTAAAAAATATATATGTATATATACATATATGTGAGTCAAGAGCAACAGATTTTCTCTCTATAACCATTTCCCAAAACAGAGATCCTGGTTCCTGGTTCAGAAGTCAATTAGAACATTTATGTGGGTTGTGGGTACCCTACACTTAGTCTCATTTACATGATCTCTTTGCACTCTGTGAGGTGGGAACGGCTTATGAAGACTTTGCTTGATTTTGCATATTGACCTTGACCACTGAGGTCTTAGAAAAATGCTCCTTGTTTGTGCAAGGCAGCCATTGTTCCCGCAGTTCTTCCTTTCAGCCTGCGAAGGCTTAAGGTCATGAGCTACGGCCCCTTCTTTGACCTGATATCTTTGTTTGGCTTTTTCTCTTGAAATGATCTTGTGCTGACGTCCATATTTGCACTATCATTCATTCTTTTCTTGCTTTTTCTTCTCTCATTCCCTCCCTCTTCCCCTTACTCGCACATACACGCGCATGCATACGCACACAGAGGAAAATCTATATGTGTCAGACATTCAGCAAGGGAAAGACAAAGGCACTGAGTTAATTACCCATCATTTACTGCTGCTGAGAAGAGCAGATGGCAGCAGACGATATGTAAATGGCAAGGGGCAGTGAATTATTCGATTTTTTTAGATTAATCGTCGATGACAAAGGAAGTGATTACAGGCTGTGACATTTATACAAATGTATAAAGTACATCACACTAAAAAATAGAGCTTAATATTATTATGAGGATGTCAGGCATATGAACACTATTGTCACAATACAAAGCAACAAATTTTACAATAACCCCAGAATATGTTCTCTCTTCACCTTAAAACTTTAGGGAGTCCTAGACTCTGTAAAAAAAGAACTCAAGTCTGAGTATTATAAAATATTCACCCCCCCAGCCTACCCAAACTAAACAAGAACAAAATATAAGGACTGCACTACAAAGTCGAATCATATTTATTGGAACATGAAACAAAACCGTACTGTTTGCTCACAACAGATCTGGTGCCGTATCAGTGAGTAGACTGTAAAACAGAAAAGGTGCTAATAAAATACAAGCTAGAAATAGAAATTAAAATTAAAGGTGATATTTGGCTGTGAGGCCCATTTATGTGGTGTGGAGAAAGAACAAATTAAAAGAGAAAAAAAAGGAAAAAATACTGTGTGCTATTATATCAAAATACTGTCCTATCAGCCACACACAGAGAGAAAAATCTCCCAGTAATTTTCAAGGTCAAAATGAAGAGATTTCTGGCCAAGTTTCTCTTCTAAGTAATATACACATATGTGTAAACATAAGCCCAAGAGCACGTGTGTGCGGGCACACACGTGCGCGCGTGCGCGCACACACACACACACACACACACACACACACACACCTGCCTCTTTGCAAGAGGGAAGCGTACATAGTAGCCTGTATTTTTCTGTTGCTTCAATAATTAATTGGTACACAAACAAATCAGATGCTCTCCTCTGCGGACCAGAGAAACTGCCCCAACATCGAAATATTTTCAATTAACCCGTTATTAAATCGAGACGGTGCTGATATTATTGAAAACAGAGGAACCATCGAGCCACACAGTTGTTCCCTGAAAGCATTCCCACCAACGTGGTTCGAAGGCTGCCCCTTTGGATGAGAGCTTAGCTCCAAACCT